>JAADXH010000198.1:0-32006 GCA_023337595.1 Globisporangium camurandrum
AAGACCAGCTCGGCTAAGGCAATCGGCTCTCCTAGTGAGAGTTCCCTTTGCCAAAAGTCAGCGCTTCCTCAAGACACGGGATCAGTGCCGTCCAGCTATTCGCATACGCGATAAGCAGGACTGGCCTGAGTCCCATTACAGTGTCTGTGTGGCATAGGGTCGCTTTGAAGTGCTTTGCTACAGGCTACCCGCAGTCGGACACTCTGTGTATATTGGATCCCATGATGTCAGTAGGTGGACACTTTCAATATGCTGTGGTTGGTGGTCGCACTTTGCCTACCTTGTCCACTGGCAGGCAACACCATCGAACCTCTCTTGGAACTGGGATTTGATCTTGCGTCCGGCTTTTGAGATCTCCTTGACATTGTGGACAGTTGGGAAGCTTCTGGGAGAGACGTGACGTTTGCAGCTTGGATGCGCAGTCAGCATCAAACGAGTACGTTTACGGCCACTCCGTCTGAACAATGCTTCATTGAGGCGCACCAAGCTGCCAGCAGCCATCTTGGGCGTCCTGGAGTGATTGACAATGGGTATTAGATGTCGTGGTGCTCGCGTGTCGGTCGAGGTGATGACGTCTTTGGCGTGACGAAGGAAGATGTTCTTTACCACATTCATGACGTGGGCATTAAACTTGCGTTCGACAAGTTGTTTTACCCCAGTCGGACGACGTGCTCAATTCCAACGATCGCAGACTTGGGACACTTTGATGATGGTTTTGAGACTACATGGTTCATCGTCGGAGCGCAGTGCTATAAGGGGATAACTCACATGTATTTTGGTCGTCGCTTCAAGTTGCGCTCCAACAATGATAGATCGCTTCGACGCCAATTTGGATCTTCCGTATGTTTACAAGCCGCTTTCACACTTGGTGTGGGTTCATGGCGTCCACTTCATCCGACGTTTCGAGATCGATGACAACTTCGCTGGTGTTGAGAAGTGGCTGTCGAAGAACAAACGCGACAAGATTAAGCGGCGTTGTCTTGCTTATAGCCAGTAGTAGTTGGGACCTAAACACGTCTAGAGCAATATCATTGTTTTCTCCTTCGTTTTCTCCTTCTTTCTGAATAGATAACGCGAATTAAGTCCGGCACTTGTAAGAGGCTGGCGATGGGTCCTCGTGTGATTACCCTCTAACCCACACACTCGACTTGTTATTGCGTTTCGCGTTTGCGCATCCGACCAGTAAGCAAGCTCTTGATGATCTGGCCAATAGATCCGTAGGCAAGAACGACGTCCCTTGGACATGTTTGACGATGCAGTTCAGTGTACGGTTTCAGCAATCCAGTGTTAAACACCGGGTGTAATCTGTTGCCGGATTGAATGTTGAGCGTGTTGGCGTGGTTGTGGATGCGGCACAAGCCGCTGTAAGGGCCGATCCACTTTACCCTGAGCTTGCTTGAGTATATCAAACCGGTATGCCTTGAGTAAATGTGTTTTATTCTCAAGTAAACAAGATCCTCCACATTTATCGTCTACTCCTATTGCTTTGAAGATGATCTGCCAAAGGCTCGAGGTTAACTTCGTTTTTCTGTCCCAAACGATGATAGCCAGCATGTCATGATAGTGTCAAATATTGTCGATGAAAAACGTACCACACATTCGGCTTTGACATTGTTCGTCGCTGGAACAAAAGACAGCGCTTGGTTGATTGGTCGACAACAACCCAAATAGAATCGATCTCCGATGCCGTTGCTGGAAGGTTCGTGATGAAGTCCATCGAGATCGATCGCTATCTCTTGTCTGGGATACAAAACAACTCATATTACCCCAGTGACTTCGTCAAATGTGGATTACTGTATCGACAGGGCTTACAGTCGGCAATGAATTTTGTGTCGACTTGATCATCTTCGACCAAAACGAACGCTACGTCAGCGACAAGTACGTACCGCTCAATGCCTGGATGACCATCGTAGTTGGTGTCATGGCACGCGCCGACCACTTGCTCGAGTAAGCGTTTCGAGTTCGGCAGTATGAGGCGCGCAGACTCGGCAAATGCGCTTTGGTACTAGAGCAGTTTATTTTCCACGAAGTAGTCCTGGAACGGCTAATGCTGTTGCGGTAGCGTTTCGATCGAATCACTTGCTGATTGTGCTTTTTCAACTTGTATGATCAAACAGGTGTGCGGATTTTTTATACACGTCGTTTTGATGACGTCGATTAGATTGCTGTCGGTTACAGTTTCGTCAACTGCGAGTTAAAACGACGTGTCGTTAAAGCTGGGCACACTGCGAATGTGAAAGTGCTTGTTGTCGGGTTGAAGGTCTGGTAAAATGTCTGCAGTAGCATTATTCGCGCCGTGAAGATACGAACACATAGGCTGGTTCTCCGTGTGCAGGTCGTACAAACGTTCCAAAAGCCGGTTAGCCATCTCCTGCATAAACAAACTTTCGAGACTCTTATGAGCCGTCTCTACATTTTGAGGTTTATACTGGCAATAAATGCAAAACGTCGTAAGTCAATGCACAATTGCGAGCAACTCTTGTTGCTGCCTTGGGAAATTGAGTTCAGCTGACTTCATCATTCGGTCTGAAAATGCAATTGGATGCTCTGCGTCATCTGCAACTCGGAAGAGTACACAACGGACTGCAAACGGGCTCGCGTCGAATCAGATGCGTATCTTTGTTATTGTTGGGAAGATGAAGCACTGACGGACTGCACAATAGTTAATTGAGCGTTTACAAATTAAATAGCTGCGCGGTACTGAAATCAGGTTTCGTGTTTGTCTTGTCTTTGCGCTATAAATGTTTAGCTAAACGTCGCCACGAGCAACGTGTAGTCCAAACAACCGCTGGACGTACCTCTATGTAACTCATCTCGAGTTCGCGGGACTGATCAGTCACGAATCGTTTGCGACTTGTCTGGGTTTAATCGAAACCCGCTTTGACCGACGAAGTCGCCAAGTCACGGGACGTCCGGACAGCAAAACACGCACTTTGCGATCTTGACGTACAACGTCTTCGCTTTCAAAATTCGATAGTCTCACGCAAATTGACGAGGTGTCCATCGATGCTTGTCGGCTTCGTGAACACGTAGATGTCGTCGTAAAACGAGCATGTGCTTTTCAAATCTCAGAACAACATAGTCGTCAATCGATGCATCGTTGTCGGTGCGTTGCAAACCTCCATCAGCAGAACAACATACTCGCAAGGTCCGTTCGGAATTTAGAACGCAGTGTACTTGGCACTTAAAACGCAGTGTACTTGACGTCGTCTTCTCGCATTCGCACTTGGTAGTATTTGGACATGAGACCCCTCGTTGAAATGTAGAAACCACCAGACATACTGTCAAAGTTGTCTTCTTTGCATTTCATCGGAATGTCGAACCGAGTTTGAGTATTTTCTGTTGTAGTAATGGACGATCTGCCATCAAACTGGCTTGCGCACGCAGAACGTTGGAGCTGCAGGCGGACTAATGCTTGAACGAATGAGCTTCTTTTCAACCATATCTTCGACCCAGCGAACGATCTCTCATTGCTATTCGAGAGATAGTCGCTGGTGGCTGTACATCGTGAGGCTGGTATCTTTTATGTCTATGCGATATTCGATGCCACGCCATGCCGAAAGTCCTTCGGGCAGATTGGGCCGAAACGCCGAGTTCTTGTATTCACACAGCAGCGGTAGTCTTTGAAGCTGCCCCAGTCGGTACATATGTACCACTGGTGTAATGGGATTCATGCCAGTCCTACTTATCGCGTAAGCGAACAGCTGGACGGCACTGATCCAGTGTCTTAAGGAAGCGCTGACTTCGGCAAAGGAAACTCTCGCTAGGAGAGCCGATTGCCTTAGCCGAGCTGGTATTGCGCCGAAAGTCTCAGAGAGAGGGTAGCGGAGGCGACTTGTGTGCTTGATATAAAAATTGCAACTGAATTGAAAAGCTGTTGCGATTTTCTGCGCTACTCCTAAAGCACCTGAAGGGTTCCTAGAGATTTTATGAGTAAAACATCATGCCTGCATATAAAACTTACTATACTGATATATAAAACCTTGAGTACCTTGAGGTTCAACCTACCGACCTTGAACTTAAAATCTGACAAGAAGATTCCCTGCAAAGTGATTGGCCAAAGCCCCTCACGTGATGACGCTCACTGAGCCACTTGTAACGTTAGCAGAACCACTCATTTAGAATAGATTTAGCTTTAATATTAAACATACTAAAACTAGGAAGTTAGCTGTTTGTGCTAGAAGTGCACAAACACCGTACCCGATCATTCAATACACTTTTGGGCTCTGCTTCCTACAAAACAGTCCTCGCTTCCTCTACGTCTGTGCTGCGTAACTCGGGTTCGCCTGGTTACGTCACTCGTCTTGTTCCCTCAATAATGCTTAAGATTTGGGAACCATCATTCCGGGAATGACTACTACATGTCCTACGACATCATCCAATGTCGTCACCAGTGCACATGGGTACCGGAAGTATTACCGGTATCATACCGGTAACTACCACCCATGGAGCACAACAAGGTGACGTGTACCACACATATCAACATCCATGTAATGGCCCATTACATTTGGAGTGACGGGCAAACTGTACGTTACTGTCTTGCAAATGCAAGAAGGCAAAATTAATTCTGCATTAATGTATTAAATCGTCGGCCCATTGACCGACGATGTTAATCATATGACCAAGTCATGTACTTTGATTGGCTCAAATAGGTGCTGGAACACCGAAAAGACCAACCAATCCGCATTTGACAAGCATGCACCAACAAAAACCTGTGACGTTGGTGAGTCAAGACTAAAGCTCCCTAAAAACTAACTAAAAATGTATTATCCCACATCCTAGATTTGCTGGTTCCAAAAAAATACCGTGACATCGACGCTTTGGATGTAAATTTGAGCGTGCTAAAGTATTTCCCGCAATTGCTCTGACATGTAATCATATCCTTTGTAATCTAAAATCGGATTTGCTCTCTTTGTATGTATTTGTAAGCAATCAATTGCTACTACATAAGTACTGTATCCTTCTACTGTAATATGATGAATTGATGTAGCGCACATGTTTACTAACAAGATGAAATACCGGTATGTATGCCGTTGAAATGGTATTTGCGCTCTAAAGTAATTTATTGATTAATAATCAAGCATCCTGCCTGCCGGTTCTCAAGCGACTTCTTCAAGCTGAACATATCAAAACAGACATTTTCAAATCAAGGAACACACTTGCAAATTGACACTTTGACAACATCACGACGCACGCCCATCAGAGGTCCAATCATGACACTCGATCGTGATCACGACATCGTGCACTTCGCGCTTCCTCTCGGTGAGTAACAATGGCGCGCGGCGGTAGCACAACGACACCGTCCGAGTCTCGCCCCTCACAGACGCACAGCGACCTTCACAGTGCGCTTCGCTTCCTCCTCCCTACTAGCCGCTCGTCGGCTTTTATCAATGCTACTCCAACGTACGTATTCCCCCTGCCTTCATGCGGTACATGCACACGTGCGTAAACCCACGTGGAAGTCGTCGATAGCCACCTACACGTTGCCTCCCACAACAGCATTGCCTACTGACTTGCTTTGCTCCCCTCTTGCCATTGCGCTGTCGACTTACAGCCATGATCTCCTTGACGACAGCAGCAACAGCGCTGCTGCTCGTGCTGCAACCCGCAGCGCCAGTACTCGCACTGAGCGCGACGAACGTCTGTTCATTCACAACTGGTCAGTTGTACGTGCGCGATGCACTCCAGACAGCATTTCCGCCCGGATTCCTCTCGTGCGTCGGCGCGGATGGCAAAGCGATCGCACGTTGTGCATCGTGTTTGTGCCGCGACAAGCAAGTCGGCACAACGAGCGGTCTCAGCGTCGAGTGGGGCCTCTGTGTCGAAAGCACTGACGCGTGCGTGACGGCACAACCACCCGACCGTCAATACTGCGGCAACGTGACTGAGAGCGAACGCGCGGTGTTTGAAGCAGGAACCGTCACCGGCGCAAACACGGACACTGGCGCGATGTTTGCGCCAGTTGCAACGTCGCCTACGAACGTCGAAGAGCTCGGATCGACTGCAACGATCTCAAACGGTGCGTCGAACTCGAAATCGTCGGCGAACACGTACATCGTGAGCGGCTGCGCAGTTGCAGGTGTCGCTGCAATTGCGATGTTTACCGTATCGCGCAAGCGCCAGATCGACGCGCGCGAGCGTGCGTTGGGGACGCCAGCGCACTCGATCGACGACGACCTCGAGCCTGCAGCGTACGGTCCGACGCACACGTCGAAAGCAAAGGCGCTTGGAAAGCCGAAGCTGTCGGCGTCGACTGCTGCGTACAAGAACCGACTGAGTGAGCGCATGACCGGCGAGTCGATCTTGAGTGACAGTGCGTTCGAGCCAGCACATCCGATTGCTCTGCCAGTCCAGCAGACCGGCAGTAATGGCGGGCGTAATGCGCCGTACAAACCACAGCCACAGCAGCAGCGACCAGTCGAGATGCGCTCGACGGTCGACAGCGTCGGAGCGCGTGACTCGAGCTTCTTTGGCTTTGGTGACGACGCAGACGATCGATTTACGATCGAAGACGGTTCCATGTTGGAATCCAAAGGGTTTGCGACGCTCGCTTACGGCAAGACGTTCCGAAACAAGACGACGACGGCACCAGCAGCAGCAGCAGCGCCATTCGACGCATCGTTTGTCTCGGTCGAGGATCTGAACGCGAGCTCTGCGAGTACGAACTTTAGCGTCTCGGGCATCTCGACGTTTGACGCAACGACGCGCGACACGAGCCTCAGTCTTGAGTCAGACAGCAACTTGTCGCTGTACGACCGCGACACGGCTGCGAGTGAGTTTCTGCGCGGCTCGGACGATAGCATCGTGTTTGGTACGAGTGTTGTGAATGCAAGCGCTCTGTCGTTCTACGCAGAAGACCACCGTAGTGAGAGCAGTCGCAAGTCGATCGAGTTTTAAGGGCTTTTGTGAAACAGGTGTGGGGGCGGGGTGACTATGAATGCCGTATCGATCGTAGTAAAGTGATAATACGTCAGTGACAGTATTGTATCAATATTTGTGCCCAATGAAAAGAACGCCGGTCACTGTTTTGCGTCGTCCGTTACTCAAAATCACGAAAAGACGTGATCCACGATGCTGAGTAACGTAACCAATGATTTTTGCTATTTCGCACCGACAACAACGTTTTGCCGCAGCTCGCGATTCAGGATGGCAATAACGGCTGCGCGACAAAGCTTCATTCGTCAACTTCACGGGTGGTCGCAAGGCAGAAAACACGAGGACGAAAGAGAAGTCAAGCACGACCAAGAGCAAACGCCTGCATCGCGTGAGAGACGATGACGATTGAGGCAGCTGCCAAGGCCGCAGGTGCCAGCAACAGCTCGGCGCATCGCAAAGTGACGTCCATGACGCACATTCGGACGCTGCTGTGGAAGAACTACATGATCAAGAAGCGCCACATTGTCGCAACGATCGCAGAGGTGCTCCTGCCCGTGCTCTTTATCATCCTCATGACGCTGCTCAAGGGACTGACGAAAAACGTGAGCGTCCCTGCTGGCTGGAGCGAGGATTCTGGCAAGTCGACGACGCTCACGGACCCGCAGGGCTTCAGCGCCTACCAGCTCGGTCTGAACAACAGCTTTCCAGCCCAGGCGCCAAAGTACATGGTTGGCGAAGCAACGGTGCCAGGACTACTGCTGTTCCTCGGTATGAAAGCAGCGTCCGATATGCACAACCTGTCGCTCCCAGACGACGCGCAGCTGAATGCAGATTGTTTCAAGGCCGTCGCATATTTTGGTCGCGTCAGTACCGACTTGACAGCGCCATGGGCAGTGCCACTAGCGTGTCAGAGCAAAGTCACGCCATACAAGCTAGCGATCGTACCGGACAACGCATTTACGCGCAAGTACTTTATCGAGACGATGAAAGTGTGGTACCCACGGACAGCGATCTCCACGACAGCGATTCCATTGTCAGGGAACACGTCCGTCGGTAGCAGCAGCAGTACGACGACAGGGACGAGCAGTCCAGTCACAATCCCGTCGTTTGAAGATAGTGTCGTGTTTTTTGAGTCAGATGCTGCTTTGGAAGCGCACATCACGAGCGCCAAGTACGGCATTGCGCTCGATCAGCCAAAGATCTATGGCGCAATTGTGTTCGATACGTTCCCAGACGACAGTGCGATCGGGACGTACACGTCCCTCGCTTACTCGGTGCGCATGAACTCGACGCAAGGCAGTCGGGGGTCGCTCGGTGTCGTCCCACGTACGATCGGCGGCGACCCGCCGTTCGAAGCGCCGCTCCGGCGGACGATCGAGACCAAGTACACGGACGCGTACAGTTTACGTGGCTTCATGACACTCCAGACGCTCGTCGCGCGGTTTGCAAACTGCTTGCCGCACTGGGACGCAACGACGCAAACGACGACCGGTATGTGCCAGCAACCGCTCGCAGTCACGCTGCCGGACCCAGCGCTCGACGCGACGCTCTTCCAAGCAATCACAGACGACTTGCTCGTCCGTGCAGCACTGCCCTATGCATTTCGCAACAACATACAGACAGCACTGAAAGAACTGAACGCGATCGCACCCGCGGACCGCGAGACGCTCTTGCGGCCGCTGCGGATAGCGCCACAGACAGTCTTTCGCACATCGGTCGCCGCGTTTCCGATCGAAGCATTCGAGTCCGCGCCGTTCTACGACGCCGTGTCGAACGTCTTTGCGATCGTGTTTATCCTGTCGTACCTCTATGCTGTCTCGCGCGTCTTGGTCGTGCTCATCCAAGAGAAAGAGACGCGCTCGCGTGAGTACATGAAGATCCTCGGCGTCTCCGAGTCGTCGATCGTTTTGTCGTGGTACTTGACGTACGTCACGATCTTCTTCCTCGCAAGCGTCGTCCAAGCAGTCGTGAGCAAAGGCGGGTTGTTCGGCACGAGTGACGTCGTGCTGCTGTTTCTCTTCTTCTTTTTGTTTAGTCTGAGTGTCCTGAGCTTTGGGTTCCTCGTCAGTACGCTCTTTTCAAGAGCCAGGACGGGCTCATTCGCGGGGATGGTCCTGTTCTTCTTCATGTACTTTGTCTCGAGTGGTTTCTCCAGTGCGTCGACGATCGGCGCCAAGACCGCGGGGTGTCTCCTTGCGCCTGTGGCATTAGCGTTTGGGGTCGATGCGCTTGCGAGCGTCGAAGCCACGGGCGTGGGGATGAACTTTGGGAACGCGTCGGTCGTTGCGAACGGGAACTTTAGCTTTGACATTGCATTGTGGCTCCTGCTGCTTGATTCAATACTCTATACGCTCGTGGGGCTCTATTGCGAGCGCGTGATCCCGACCGAGTGGGGGACGACCGAAGTTTGGTACTTCCCTGTCTCACCGGCCTACTGGCGCGGCCTCGCGCACCGACAGCACTCCCTGAAAGTCAGTGACGAGTACCCGACGCTCGAGGAAGGCGGTGGCGACGGTGACAGAGTTGATACAAACCCAAACATCGAGTGCGTGAGCGACGAGCTGCGGCAACAGGAACGCTCCGGTGACGCACTCGTGATCCGGAACATCCAGAAATCGTTTAGCGTCCCCGGCGGCACGAAGCGCGCGGTCAAAGGCGTCAACTTGACGCTGTACAAGGACCAGATCACGTGTCTACTCGGCCACAATGGCGCCGGCAAGACGACGCTGATCTCGATGCTGACCGGGATGGTCGCACCGACGGCCGGCGACGCGTTCTTCCGGGGCCTCTCGCTGACGCAAAACATGCGCGAGTTGCGCCAATCGCTCGGGTTGTGCTTCCAACACGACGTCCTCTACGCCGAGCTCACGGTTGAAGAACACTTGCTGTTTTACGCACGCGTGAAAGGCTATTGTGGCACAGCGTTGCGGACGGTCGTTGCGACAAAGATCGCGGAAGTCGGTCTGACCGAGAAGCGTGCCGTCCAGACGCGATCGCTTAGCGGCGGCATGAAGCGCAAGCTGTCGGTCGCGATTTGTTTACTCGGTGACTCGGCGCTCGTGTTTTTGGACGAACCGACGTCGGGCATGGACCCGTACTCGCGTCGGTCGACGTGGGAGATCCTACTCAACAACCGACAGCAGCGCGTCGTCGTGTTGACGACGCACTTTATGGACGAAGCCGATATCTTGGGCGATCGGATTGCGATCATGGCCGAAGGTGAGTTGCGCTGCTGTGGGTCATCGATGTTCCTCAAGAATCGCTACGGCGCGGGCTACAATTTGACGCTCGTGAAGCGCGACAACGCAACGCACGCCGATGCGGCGCAGCTCATTGCATTCGTGACGTCGAACGTCACAGCTGCAAAGGTGCTGAGCAACGTCGGCGCGGAGATTGCGTTCCAGCTGCCACTCGATAGTACAGCGCAGTTTGCTGCGATGTTTGAAGCACTGGACGATCGCTTGGACGAGTTGAGCGTCTTGTCGTACGGCATCTCGGTCACGACGTTAGAGGAAGTGTTTATCAAAGTCGCGGAAGCCGGTGACGCCGATCACAAGCATACGCTCTCGAAAGACGCTGGCGGTGATGCTGCGACGACAGCGCCACTATCGCTCACGAAGACGACCGGCCCGACGATCGCAAGTTTAACTGGATGGACGATGTTCTTTGTTCACTTCTCCGCGCTCTTGCTCAAGCGCTTGCGCATTGCAAAGCGCGACCGGCGCGTGCTGTTGTTCAGTGCCGTGCTCCCTGTCACGCTGCTTGCAGCAGGCCTCGGGCTACTCAAGTCCAGTTCGCTCACGATGTCGGACGTGAAGGTCGCGCTATCGACGACTGACGCGTTTGCTGTCGGCGCAGACATGAACGTTCCGTACTATTGTCAAGCAGACGACAGCGGCTGGTGCTCGCAGACGATGGAGACGCTCTTTACGGGCGGCAAGACGCATCGATTCTCGAGTAGTGACATTGCGACACCGCCGTACAGCAACACGACGCCAACAGTGTTCAACAAGAGCTACGCTGCGTTGGATTTGACTGGTACAAACGGCGTCTGCTTGCGCTTCAGTGAACGACTGTACCAACGTGCGTTCGGGAAGACGGATGCAAACATAGCGACAGCAACGACGACGCCCGTAACCGACCAAGTGGGTGGCTACGTCGTCCATGGCTCGAAGCGCGATCGCGTGTTTGGGTACCACGTGTTTGTCAACTCGACCGCAACGCACGGCGCCGTTGTGTTCAAAGCACTCGTCGACCAAGCGCTGTACAGGCTCTTTGCATCCTCGAGTACCACTCGCAACAATCCAAACGTCACGCTGACAGTCCATACGTTCCCATTGCCGTACACAGCGACGACGAAAGCACTGTTTGGGTCATTCTTGTCGTTCACGGCGTGTATCTTCATCGTGATCGCATTCGCATTCTTCCCTGCTTCGATCGTCGTGTTCCTCGTGAAAGAAAAACAATCCGAACACAATTCAAAACACCAACAGCTCGTCTCGGGTGTCAGTCTCCCTGCATTCTGGCTCGCGAATTACGTCTGGGACATGATCACGTACGCGATTCCACTTGGCGCAGCGCTGATTCTGATTCAGATCTTTGCCATTGCAGCGTTCACTGGCAACAGCGATAGCTGCACGTCGTGCACTGCTGCGACGTTCCCTGCCGTCGTCTTGCTGTTTGTGCTGTTTGGACTCGCGATCTGTCCGTTTACGTACTGCATGTCGTACGCATTCAAGGAGCACGCGGCGTCCCAGACGTACACGATCATTGCGAACTTCATCTTGGGCGTGATCCTCATGGTCGTGTCGTTCATTCTCGATGTGATACCGAGCAGTAAAGACGCGAACAAAGTGCTCAAGTTCTTTTGGCGACTGTCGCCACTGTTCAACCTCGGCAGTGGCCTCTTGAGCTTGAGCTTGCAGGAGATCACAGCAAGCTTTGGCATGACCGCAGGCGCGCCGCCGAGTCCATTTGATCTAGACGTCATGGGCTGGGAGTTGCTGTACCTTGCGCTGGACGCAGTCGTGTTCTTTGCGTTAGCAATTGGTGGTGACTACCTCTTGAGCTTCCCCAAGATCAACGCTGCCGTGTTCAAGGACCCCCAGATCGTCGACGCACCGTACGACGACGACGTCGACGTTGCGCGCGAAGCCGAGCGTGTAGCAAGTGGCCGTGCCGACACGGACGCCGTCAAGCTCCTGCAGATCCGCAAGGTCTACAAAGGCAACAAGGTTGCAGTGCGCAACTTGTCGTTCGGATTGCCAAAAGGCGAGTGCTTTGGGTATCTCGGGATCAACGGCGCCGGGAAGACAACGACGATGAAGATGTTGACGGGCGACATCATCCCAACGTCTGGTTGTGGAACGCTCGGTGGCTTTGACATCCTCGCCCAGCAGATCGACGTCCGCCGGTTGATCGGGTACTGCCCGCAGTTCGACGCGTTGTTTGAGTTGCTGTCTGTGCGCGAACACCTCGAGCTATTTGCGCGGATCAAAGGCGTCGCGCGCGGCGACCTGTACGCAGTCGTGCGGAACCTCATGCACCAGATGAACCTCGATGACTTTGAGCACAAGCTCGCTGGGACGCTGAGTGGCGGCAACAAGCGCAAACTGTCGGTCGCAATTGCGATGATCGGGTCACCGCCGATCATCTTCTTGGACGAACCGTCGACCGGGATGGACCCCGTGTCGCGCCGGTTCATGTGGAACGTCATTGCCGACATGTCGACGAACCGAAAGGAGTCGACGATCATCTTGACGACGCACAGCATGGAGGAGTGCGAAGCGCTGTGCACGCGCGTCGGGATCATGGTCGGCGGCCGCTTGCGCTGTCTCGGGAGCATCCAGCACCTCAAGTCGCGCTTCGGGAACGGCGTCATGGTCGAACTCAAGCTCGAGCAAGCAGCGACTGCGGAAGTCGATGCGCGCCTCACGGCAGCGTTTGGCGCAGCGCCAACAATGACGATCACAAAAGACGAACTCTCGAAGCATTGCACCGCACTGGGCGACGCAACGTGGGCCGACAAGATCGCGATGAGCCACTCGACGGGCTTTGCACTCGCCACGGCACTCGAGCGCGACGGCACGATGCGCTTGCCGGCGTTCACTGCGTGGTGGATCGCCGAGGAGCGTTTTGTTGCACTCGACAAGTTCTTGCAGCAGTGTTTTGGCGCCACGAACGTCCAGATGCTCGAGCGCCAGAACGATCTGTGTCGGTACAAGCTCTCGGGCGATGACGCAAGTGCGCTCCGGCTCTCGCGCGTGTTCAAGCTAATTGAAGATGGGAAGGTCGCGACGCGCATTCGCGAGTACAGTGTCTCGCAGACGACGCTCGAGCAGATCTTCAACTTTTTTGCATCGCAGCAGAGCGAAGAGAAGGGCGTCGCACGCGGCATCGCGTCGTAGGGTCTTGTGGTAGTTTGACGTCGCGTAGCAATACTATATTCGTGGGACGAATGACTGGATGACACAATGCAATACAGTCGCGCATGGTACTGTCGACTGCCTGTACTGTATAACACCAAAGTGATCGTGTATGGAGCTTCCAACGTGTGCAAGCTGTAGCAGCTTCGAGTGTTGCTATCACGTGACGTCGCCACTCACAAGAGCAAGCCGCTCTTGAGCGTAGTACTAGACGCTGCTGCCTCCTGCTGTTGATACGTAAGCTCGTTTCCTTAACTTCGTAGAGTCAACAGGTCGCTTTGACGTCACTAGGGTGAGCGCGCGATGATGCACATGTAAGAGTGCGCGGCTATCAACATCATGCCCTTGCGCACGAGAAGTACATTTTGTTGTCTACTGAGAATTATCAGTAGCGACCGCACAATTCTGAAAAGTGCAAAACTTCAGATTTGAGCGTGTGGTTGCATTGCGTGGTCACTGCGATCTGGAAATGTGGCATAAAGGCAATTGGGGCGGCAATGCGATATCGACAGTTGCAAATCGATGATATCGCAGGTTGGACGGACCAGTGCTCACTCCAGCATTGACTGTTTTAGCGGCAAAAGCGTGAATATCACAAACCGCGCTTTATCTCGGCTTTAGTCGATGGCCGAGATTAAAACGCGATTATCTCGATATCTCAAAATGGTTGCTAGACAAGTTTTGAATAATGAGTCTCATATGTGTTACAACGTCGTACTGTACATCATTTTTGCACTAAAATAGAATGGTATGTATTTGATAGTGGCAAACTGGCAACGCAAAATCGATTTGATTGGCCAAAATGAAAATATAGCACAACGTGTAAGAAAGACAAGGGCGCGAGTGAGTAGCGAATGCTGAGCAGCACACACTTGCACCGCAACTTAGAGCAAACAACTCCAGGGCTCCACTCGAATGCGACGCGTATGTCGACGATTTGCTTTTGAATTTTTGTGGGGTTTACCAAAACAGAATTGCTTGCATTAGTGGCCGGTATTTTATCGTAGCTTATAGGTACTGTAACGTGCATGAATTACCATGGACAGCTCATTTGAACCACCACACATGCATTTTGTAACCATGTGCTGAATTCTCACCGCTCCTTTATATTTATTATGCTATATTTGGTTCAAGCAGGTTGTTCACCGCGCTGCTGCATTGTAATAACCTGACCATTATGCGTTGTCGGTACTGCCAAAAAGTAAACTGCAACACACTGAATTTAGCTTGTGGTTTTGGTGTACAATAATGTCGGAGTGAGTGTTTTCGCGTACAGACGATTTACAGTTGAAGCACACACGGTTTAGTCACAAATACGTTCTTGTCACACTCGTTTCAGGAACGCAAAAATGACATACAAAAATCAGGTCACTTTTATATTAGTCACATAAAAACACAAGAACATTGTAGGCTGATCCAAACCAAAAGTGTTAAGCGCATCCACTTCGTTGGAGCTTTCAAGCTTGCTTCACTTACTTCATACAAAGATATTCAACACACGCAAAATATTTAGACTTTAGTCGTCAGTTGTCGATAATATACCATTAAATGAGTACATGGCCCAATCGCACGACTGCATACGGTGATTTGGTTTAAAAAAATGTACTCTTTTGGAAAGACGTTATGTTACGGTTTGGATGTGTGATTGATTGGGTGCAATACTTGTACACAATTGCATTACCACAAAGTGTTATATTAATGGTTCAGTATATACACGCCAGTAAATAAGAATGTAGAAAGTAGCGAAGAGCATTTACGATCGAAAGCGTTTGTTTCAGGTCAAAGTGCGATGGCGTGTGTGTACCATGCGCAAAATACTTCACGTGTAGTTTTTTCTTATGTGCTACAGGTGTGTATCACGAATAGTCACATCTTAAAATGGAGGGTACCAAATGTATGCTTAACTGTGTGTGGTCTGTAGTTGCCATTTTGTATTAACAAAGTATAATCTAGCTCAATGTAATAATTGGTTATTACATATACATCGTACAGAGGGTAGCGCGTTAACCAAACTGAAAGAGAAAGTAAAGCAATACAATACAGAACATACATTGTCGTGTACTTAGTACTGTACTACAGTATTACTGATTGTTTGTACTGCACACACAAACGCATTTAAACTTGCAGGTAGTAAAACGTTTCCTGTGCCACTTAAAATCGCTATACTACAACAGTACTATACTAAAAAGCGAATATACCTCACGTTGCAATTGTTCGTACAGTACCACAAGGCATAAACGCAAGAATGAGAGAGAGATTACTCGAAATAAATATAAATAGAGAAAGAGAGAGTTAAATAGCGAGATGGGTAAAGTGAAGGAGAGAGAGAGAGAGTGAGAGAGATTACTTTGCACTTTTTCTCTGTATTGCTTTTCACTTTGTCATTGCTCCTTTCACTTCGAAGTGGCGATGAGGCGTCTCTACGTGTACACGAATGCTGGGCAAACCACGCTGCACATAGTGTCAAGAGCAAAACAAAACGATGTACTATAGTGATATGGACTATATATGTGTAAAGACAGCCAGTCTGCAAGACATTTGCATCGACTCACATCCTTCTGCTGCATCTATCGCTATTGTTGTTGACAATGTCACTCTCGATATTGCCATCATCGCTATTGCAATTGCCCTTATCGTCTACTGCTGCTTCTTCACGGCTGCGTCCTTCTTCGCACCAGCCGCCGGCTTGCGCGGCTTCATGCAGTACGCGCGAATGAAGAAGTTCATGAAGAGCCAGAAGAGCGTCTGGACGTACGCCACGTAGAAGATCGAGATCTTCTCAGGCATGCCACTGCACTTGCGCGTGACCATGAAGTAGCTCTGGACGTTCATGAGGACGAACTGGATCATCTGCATCGTCGTCAAGTACTTCTTCCACCAGATCTCCTTCGTGTGTGCGCTCACAAAGTAGTACATGTACATGATCGTGTGAATGAAGCCGTTCAGGATGACGGTCATGTAGAGGTCGCCGTCGTACGCAACGCTTGCATTTGCGTAGTAGACCTGCAAGCAACAAATGTAGAAGTGCGACGAGAAAAAGGAAAGAAACAAACAATCGTCAGTGTACTGGCTATCTGGGGTAAGCAAACAAAAAGGAAACGAGTAAAACACTAGCAAATTGTATAAGACAACGTACAAAGAAGACCGTGAAGTGGTGGTACACGTGGAGAAGCGAGAGCTGGTTCCACTTCTTGCCCGCAATGATGAAGAACGTGTCCATGAAGTCAAGGAGCTTCGACAGGTAGAACATGTACAGCACGTTGCCCATGACCGGTTTTGCGCTGTTGAAGTCATTGCACGGCAACACCGAGTAGTTCTGTTTGTTGCAATGGCACACAGAGAGACAGAGAAATGCGTATGAGGACTGCGTAATTGCATCGCACACAACGGCAAAAATCGAAAGGTACACGAAAGCACGCGGCCATGCGCCGTGTTGGTACAAACATACAAGAGCAAGCAAGGGAACGTACGTTGGTGTATGCCTGGATGCAGGCTTCGACAAACATGTACGAGCACGCGACGACTTGGAGCGGGTTGTAGATGAACTGGATCGGTCGCGTGTTGAATGCCGGCACGCCGGCTTTCATCACGATCGTCCCAACGACGACGAACACGAGGTACGCGACGCAGATCGCAGACGAAGACGCAAGGTTCAGGAGCGGGTACTCACGCATGGGCGACAGCTTGAAGCCCTGGCTCGGGTCGAGCCACGTGAGGAGCGCGTCTTCCTGGACATCTGCCCACTGCCGGTACGTGTCCCAAAGTGCTGCAGCCATCTTGGTGTGTGTGGTGGTTGCGTGGACTGCTATCGATCGTGTCGTGCGTGGCGCTGGTGCGATTCGAGAGTGTGAACTGCTGTGCGTGCGTCGGCGCTTCGAAAGACCACGACAGACTCGCTCACTCACTTGCGTCAGAGCACGTGAAAATTGAACGCGAAGAGCATGAAAATGACCGTGTCAGAGCCAAATGGATTCGAGTGGTCACTGCTCAATGCGACAAAATACAGTAAAATTAGTCGCCGCTTTCTTGCACATGCAATAGAGTGCACGATAACCTAAACGGTCGGAGTGAAGTACAGTAGAAAAGTTATTATAAAGGTATCGTCTTATACAGCACCAACAAGCGCGTATGGTGGGTTTGGAATGATACAATTTGCAGGTCTACGGCCGCCGTCTGTTGTGATCACAACGTCACAACGGCATGCAAAAATCAAGTGCTCTTGTAAAAAAAAGTAAAACGTGGCGAGTTCGAAGCCATGCATAAATCATACAGTGGGACGATTGTCGAGTCGAGAGATTCTTTCGTTTACTTGCTGTTTCTATGAAAGATTATAATGTTTGATGTACCGCCACCATTTGTCACGAACATGATTGTGACACAACGCAATCACAAGCGCCTCTCACGATGACTATGGAGCTGGAGTCTGGACGATCACAACAACGTACTCCATGCTGCTTGTTGTGTTTGACATTGCTCGACTTGCTACTGCTGGCACACTCCCGACTTCGCTCGCTCAACTTCATACCAGCGCTCGCCACGGCGTGCCAGCTACAAAGGTCAAATCGTCATAAGGTTCGTAGTTGTGCTGCTATGCAATCACGTGGAGCAAACAGCTTCGCGATGCTTGGCGCTGGCATGTCACACTGGCCGTTGCGACTTTGCCAATTTGCAGCAAGTGGTTTGGCGCTGTCGATGTAGCTTTCGAAAGCACCAGTGCGTGTCCGCCTCAGCACACGTATCGCCTCGCGGAGCGTTTGCATCATCATGTCGCTGGCCGTTGCGGTTCGGTGCAGCAGTCGCTTGAGTCGCGCCAGTGCTACAGAGTATCTTTGTGATTGGCAGTTGTGGAATGTAAGTCGCCTGGTAGGCTTGTCCGCCGATGCTATCGAAGCGACGTATGCGAAAAGCGTCGTGACCAGGCGTGTTCAGTCGCACTGCCTTGTACTGACGCTCGAGCGCAACAGAGATGCTCGAGTGCAACAGCGTTCTGCCACCATCAAACAGACGTGTTCGTGCACTTTGCTGTCGCCATTGTCATCGTGTTTGCCGTGTTTGCGCCAATGCAAAATGGCGTAACACAAGCGAACCGACGCGCACTTGCTACTTTGCCAATGTCGCATGGAGCCACACAACAGCGTCGGTGCCGCTTCGATGTGTCATTGCCATGTGCCCTTGTGTATTAGCGACCATCGTTGTCAACAAGGCGTGAGTAAGTGCCGTGAACATCGCGAGCTCGTATGTCTTGGATTTTTAGTACTGTACCTACAGTAATATATGGCACATTGCTCGATTGCCAACGTACCAAGGCATGTTCCTATGTGTGTTCGGAATTGCGATGTCCATCTGTACGACATGCTCGCCTGTCGTTGCCCACATTCCCGCTGACGTATTTGGTGTGCTTGTCGAGATGAACAGCGATGTAAGCATGCTGCGCCGAACAAGTTGTAGCAATACTATAATATATTTTGGCAAATTGAAGTTCAATTGATTTGAATCTATTGTTGCCTTTTGCTTGAGTGTCGATGCGGACTCTCTCGACAATCGCCATGCTCGCTGCCGCAACGAAGATGACTTTGTGCGCACGCTCAAGATCACTCGTTCTGCACAAGCTCACACTTGTTAATCTGCGCTGGTCGTCACTCGACATACACGCGAGAGACCCCAATGGCTCCCAGGCGCACACTCCACGCAGCAGCAGCAGCAGCAGCAGCTGTTCTACTCTGCATCACGATCGCGAGCACCAGCGTGTTCGCAGCTGCAGTTGACACAAATGTCTGCACATTACCTGCATCTGCGCTGTACGTCACGCGCATAGCAGCGCCATCGCCTGCGCCAGCTGTGCGGAACGCAACGACGAGTCCACCGAGCTCGCGCACTGCCTGTTGGTCGCAAACTGCTGGCGCCCCAATCGACGCAGCGTGTTTCGTCGCATGCTCGTGTCGGCGTCTCGAGTCTGAGCGGACTACGAGCCGCATGAGCCGTTTCGTCGGTGTATGCCTCAACACATCGACTGCAGTGTTCAAGTGCAGTGGCAGTGGCGTGTCGAACTGCTCGACGTACGCACTCAATCCGGGTGCGATCAGCTCTGTAGCGGACTCACTAGCGTGGTGATAGTATGTCATAGAAGCATTGCTGACCTCTGTTTGCTGCTTGCTTTCTAGACGGATCGTCGACGCTACGATCGAGCACGAGCTTGGCGGCAAATACAACAGCGCGTCCTACAACAACGCCTGTCCCAGTGGCGCGCACGACACCACCTGAACCCGCTTCAACAGACCTTCAACCAACAAAACCAATAACGGGTGCAGACGCGGACACAAACACAATCACAGCAGCGCATAGCACAACGACAAACGGACCTGAGTCGTACGTGTGGATCCTCATAGCCGCTGGGATCGTCATTGCAGTCGTCCTTGCAGTTTGCGCTGTCCATTGGGTCAAGCACCACCCGCGGCGCTTTACTGCAGCAGCAGCAGTGCACAAACGTGGTGCGTCCAACCATCGAGGCTCGATCGACGACAGCAGCCACCACCACCCACACAAGAGCGGCGGCGGTGTATTAGTGAGTGAGATGTCCGCAGCTGCTGCAAGAGCATCGACAGCGTCGTACGTCGCAGAGCAACTGCCGCGTCCAACAGACGCGAGTGTCTCGAGCGAAGCGTATCACACGTACCGACTCGGCTCAGCATCTGGCCACGTCCATCGTGTGTACGACCTGGAGGGTGACGACACGCGAGCGAGCTTTACGTCCGTGTCGAATGCCAGTGACAGCGATGCGACATACATTGTCGAACCCAGTTCCCCGCAGTTGCCGCCAATCTTCTCGGCGGCGTCGAGTCTCCATGACCGACGATCGTCGGTGGCACCACCGCTCCCACCTACCGGTCGATCGGACCGCAACGCAAACGACAGTCAACTCTCGTACGGTTCATACAGCAGCAGGGCCATGGACAACTCGTTCTCGAGCTTCTTGACCGACACGGAGCTGCGCGGCTCGGACTTTATCGCGCTCGAAGATGATGCGTTTGCGCTATCGGGTCCACGCAAGAAAGAGTCCGAGTTCTAGTGTTGGTAATCATACGAGATAAAGAGAACGAGAAAGAGAGAGAGAGAGAGAGTTAGTGAGTATGATGTGCGTGGTGTGCGTGGAGTGTCATTTCTGGATACATCACATACACTGCAGTTTTATCGTTGTTGGTGTTTAGCAGTTCCTGCCAATTTACGGTACTTGCTCTCCCCACAATATATTATTTTTGCCATTTTAATGGCGCTATAATTTTATACTTTTCAATTACGTGTACAGTATATAACAAAATTAATTTCGTTTTGATCAAGAGGATTTAATATGTTCGAAAAGATTAAATTTAAAATTAAATAATTGATACGATGGTAAAAAGAGGTATAATCGATTTGTTGACATCAAGAATCCGCAGTATTCAATAGTCAAGCTCGTTTTGTCCAAGTGGTCTACGATCCTCACTTCAACACGATTCAATCTTGAGTTGTATTGTGTACCCTTACAAACGCAAATTAATTGTAATATTTTATAACTTTGTGCTAATAATATAATGATACTTTTGTACCAATACGACATCAGAACTTGTGTTAATGCAGTGTAACGGGCCACAATCGATAAAATCGAGGCAATAAGAGCGCTATCGCAGATATAGCACATAGTTGTTAAAGCATGTTTACCCAAACTTCGACTGCATAAGTAATTTCATGTATAACTTTTTCTGGTATCAAGTAAAATCAAGGTAATTTTTAACTGTGTGTTACTCGGCAGGAACGGTTAAATATATTTTTCTTCGGATAAGTGTTTCGTGGATGTAAAATAAATATATATGCACACATAGCGATGCACTAATCCAGTACTGAATAGATGTATAACATAGATAGCTGCATAGTATCCGTGACCAGAGTGCAAGACTTACGTTCTGTCGAATATACTAGGTGTATATCTTTATCATTGCTGCTCAATGTGTACGAACATAGCTTCATGCACACAATAACTAAGCACGTATTTCGTGTGCATCAACATTATAAACATAGTTGAAGACACTAGAGATTTAAAAATACGGCTTTTAATGTACCTAAAGCGATTTGTTTGTACATCGAGTGGTGTACACATTTGTTATGGGGACAATTGTTACTATGAGAAACAAGTAGTAACTTTATGGGGGGTTTAGAGTTGAAGCATGGTCG
Source organism: Globisporangium camurandrum (assembly GCA_023337595.1). Taxonomy (NCBI): domain Eukaryota; phylum Oomycota; class Peronosporomycetes; order Pythiales; family Pythiaceae; genus Globisporangium; species Globisporangium camurandrum. The sequence continues at coordinate 21,507 of JAADXH010000198.1, forward strand.
GCTATACGTGCGCACCAGCCCGTCGATCGTTGCTCGCACAGTACGTATGATGACTACTGTATCAGCTTGCGTTGTGTGGTATATCCATCAGTAATGCACATTATAAATTCCGTTAGCGGTAATTTTGCTACGTCGATAAAATCACTTAACATATATGTAAAATGAATACTCTGGATGTGCTAGACAAAGATATACGAGCGGTTTCGCGATATGCGTAGGTATTTAATATAGTTTTAGAAAATGAATCAAACGGATCAATACAAAGTACTTATTTTATTAGTTTCGTGTAATTCATTAAAACCTGTCGATGTGGGCGATAAACGCATCTTGAGAATAAACTAGTACGCACCTATACAATGTTCTAAATATTTACGTCTAGCAATTTCAACTTTTTGATATTGCACAGCAGTAGCGAGGTAGATATGCTCACATCGATATAGTTACGTATTAGATTATCACTTCCCATTGTAGCATGCGTAGAATAGAAAAACTAAGAAAAGCTCAATTATGAAACAGAAGAAGATGAATCAACATTGTAGAAGCGCACTCGATTAAGTGGTTATTAACAAACGAACTCTGTAATCCAAATCTTGATTCTTCATTGCAACATTTTGTCGATCTATTTGACACTATGTTGTGGGAGTTTTCACGTGTAAATGAGCAATGCGTACGCCAAACAACGCACATACGTCTTTGGCACGTTCATCAGGTTACACTTAGGAAATTAATACAAGCATACATATACACGATATAAAATCCAGAATACTAGCTTGATGCAATACATCGACAATCGAATTATTGATTATTGAGAATGAAAAAATTACAAGATTTGGTAAGATAGAGTAGCTCTTTGACTTACCCATATTACCGTTACTCCAACATTGTATATCAAATGTAAAGGTGTGATTGAATACCTGTGCAACGGTTTAAGACCAATTTGGCTAATTATTAATGTCATCAAATCTCAGCGATAATTGATATGCAGTTTGTTGAGAAATCACACATGTACCGTGTGGGCGACTCATTTCGACATATTACAAATGAATTACAACTTACCGTGAGCAACAATTTATATACCAGACGAAATTATCATTACATTGCACCAATGTCATCCACTGAATTTATCGCAATTGCGTATATTGTTGTAGCGATGCCGGCATTGCTCATTCGCCGCACAGCAGTGCAATAGTTACGCATCGTATCAAGAGAGCGCTTATTGGTGAGCGTAAATGACGTACAAGGACAAATATTATGCAAACGCGAAACTCCATATGTACAACTCTTTGCACGTATATAATATGCCATAACGTATAGCAAATAGTTTACACATTTCAATTAAATCCATCCTTTTAGCGGTCTGTTGTATAAACTTGACAAACGGATATATGATGCTCACATTAACTTTACAATAAACTGTTGCGCACCTACCCTAACTTTTAAATGGTATATTGCACATAATTCGCAATATCTATTGCCATGGCATTCCACACAACTGCAATAAAATATTATGAACAGTGTGGATTAGATGTCATACTCCAACATATTTATTATCATTGACAATTCTCGATGGATATAACCACCAACTGAACGGCGTGCACTCATGCAAATAATATTAACTACACAATTTAATACGTTTTGAGTCGCCGTAATATTTAACCACAGTTAAAGGTAGTGTAAACCACAAATTACAAATTTACACCATTATTTCTCGTTTGAAATTCGCACACTTATTGCTCATTTAAAATCTTGCACACTTCAAAACATTACAGCCTACACTTTAAATACACTATATAGTTGTCGTTCAATCACTTGCATCGTTTCTTCAGTTTCACGTAATATAATAATGTTGGCGTGAGTTTCTTTCATTTTCTTGTTCTACATACTGTGAATAAAGTTACTTATCCTCGACATCAATAATGTTATCCCGCCTAGCTAGCTTGAAATTCAGCAATGATGTTTTATCTTCCAAAATAACGTCAAAACGGTGTTCTACAGATTGACTTTTGTGGCTTAGCAGCACACACTACAGTATAGTCCCGAGCGTATAAAACGACACGTGGATATGTGCTGCGTCTTACAAAACAATAGACGTAATCAATCGCGATGATCCACGCATTTTTGGAAGCCATTGTGCATCATATTAGCTATAAGTCATCGCACCTGCGGCTATACATTTTCTACTCTTAAGTGCTCAGTGCACCGACAAATGTAGATTGTATTGCATTTGCATTTTTGAACGCGACAAAACAAACGTTGCTGAAGAATTGCTGTGTTAGGCAAGAGAAGCAAGGAAAATCAACCCCAACTTTGAACGCCCGTAATATAGACAGTGACGATCAAGATCACACCAACTCCATCGCTAAGTCTCATACTTGAGACAATACAGCACTCAACAATACCCATCACTCAGAGGATGCGCTGATTCTAATATGAGTTAGATATCTTTGAGACACCATACCCACGACGACAAAGGTCGATAGCGTGAATTTTCTTCACTTATGTTTGTGCACCAAGAACTCATTGTAAAATCATGGTATTGCTTTTAATACCTCCATGTAAGCTTCATGAAGCAATATTTAGCTCTCATAATACGAAATATATACATAAGTTGATTCAGAGCGCTACGTATCAACGCTTGCTGTTAAATATTGCTATGATTTAAATTTCAATACCGCGATGTCACAACTGGAAGCAAGAATATTGTACTAACCCGAGCGTATAATGCACACCCCGCATAAACACTCACATTTGTTACGGTCGGCGACAGCCTATGTTATGTTTTTATCATGTTTCGGGTACTTCGACCAGCGCCTCGTTGCAATACTGGCTCATATATTTGCTCAGGCTCCATGTGCTAAAAAAGCAACTAAGCCAGAAGACGTCGATGTTGTACGGCATTACGTTGTAAATCTTGTCATTGCGTCGAAGAGGATCCCAATAGTAATGGGCGATGGCACGACCAGTCATGAATTAACGTTGATCTTTTGAGGTTAAGTGTGGCATGGATGCGGTCCTCGAGATACATTTTAATCGAAGAGCTCCGGTGAGAACACTATCTGAGATTCTTGCTCGCAATCTATGTCCCTCTCTAAAACCTAAACGAGACTGCTTCGGAATCGAGTCCGTGTCGTGCAGGCGAGCCTTTACTATCAATGCACGCTTCGAGCTCGTGAAAGCTGTCTAGCGCATACCCGCTGCATGTCTGCAAATCGTTTTAAGGTGTTTTAGGTGTTCCACAATAGTCGAAAAAAAACAAACAGTTGTAATCAATTGACAAATTTATGTCATTATATGTACCTTCTCAGCTTCCGCAATCTTACCAACCAATATGAACTTAAATTTTGTATCAAATGCCGTGTCGACGAAGGAAATATTTTGAGAATGATCACACTGAATTTGAAATTAATGGTTTTGATAATTATCATTAAATGTTCTATAGCGACTAACTCGACTTCGTTCACGTAGGCAGATGCCATTTGCAGCTTGATAAACTGTAACAGGCGGCGTTGATGGCCGAATGCTTCTGTTGCAATTAAATATTATCTCGACTAAGTTAGACGTTACATGATATTTTCGAACAAGTTCGTAGACGTATGCAGGCGATTTGACTCATCCTCGCTTATCAACACGCTAATACAACAACGTCATCTTATAGCAGACGCCACAGCTGCAACCGCTGCACGAATTCTTAAGTAGTTCTTGACCATGGTCCTCGCTTTATGATTGAGAATTCTCATCTTGACTGACCGAATGGCATCTAATTAACCAAACATTTGTACATCATAACTCGTGCGTTCAGCACGCATGTCATGCAAACTTGCTAAACCCGACGTTGACCATTTTTATGCTTGTCAAGCCACCCAAAAAAGGTTGAGCAAAGCGACGCTACTGGCGATGATTCAGAACCTCCAATACAGCAAGTTGTCTTATACAGCTTATCTTAAAAGTTGTATATATGACAACATGTTTTTCAACAAAATAAGCTATGCAATAGCGCGTATTTTGTCCAAAATAACTATATATTGCAATATGTAGCGGCCATTCCAAAAACTGTACATTACAGTTGGATGTCAATGTTTGCACCAAATAAGCGCACAACCGCGACTGCTTTCCAAACACAAGAACATATCGCCCGCAAAGCCAATGCTGGATACTGTGTGAGGCGCAGCTGCGTTCTTGTGCTAGTGTGCCCCCACGCGTATCGAACCCACCGCGCAGCACGCAGATCGACCGAGCTACAATCGACATCAACCTCAAAAGCAATGCAACGTCGCTCGCAACGAGGAAAGTATGTGTGCATGTACTACGCTATCAATTGCAGGTATCTGGCGGGATCTATCAATCATCACATGGAGGCACCTCAAGCAACGATCACTAGCACTGAGATTGTACTCGCATTCCGAACAGGTTGGCCTGCGATGCTAGCGCTCGAGTGCCGTGCGCAGTCAGATTTTAAAATCCAGCTACACCTACTTAAGTAACGGTGCGACTATTGCGTCAGGCGAAATTGCCGTTGACATCTAAATTGGCGACGATGCCTTTGCTGCTTGATACATCGAGACAAGTGGCACGCTTTCGATCGCGCCCTCGACAGGGTCCAGACACAGCCGCACGCACGCTCACCGCCTCCAAGCGCCGCAACGTCTTCCGCAAGTGTCGCATCTCCTGTAATAAGCGTCAATACGCCAGCCCCATTGTGTCACGACGCTAGCATTGAGCTACCATACGCCGACGCGGACACCAGTGTCGTTTACAGCGTTGCTGACAGAGCATACAACACCTCGCACGTCTCTGTTTGCTGTGGCTCGGCACCCTCGTATCCGTATGATTGGTCGGAAAGCTACGCGTCGCTAGTCAGTACGCCTCATGACGACACGTCGCTCGACACAAGCAAGCATCTTGTCAAATCGAACGCGTCAGAGCGACGACGACGCAAGTAAAAAACAAATTGACGGTTAGGAGAGCAACATCGAGCTCAACGATGACCGCGTCACCAAACAAATCAGACATAACCCGAATCTACGGCGATGACAGTAAGAGCGACCAAGTCATCGAAAGCGACGAAGAAGAAAATGACCCGTCTGCATCGTCGACAACGGCTGTATGCTGTTGCACATATATGAGTGCCATCAACAGCATACGAGAGCGTTACACATATTCAACGTACAGCACCATCAACATCGTGACCGATGCAAGATACTCTTCGATATTAAGGCTCAAAAGCGTATGAAAAGCCTGATCGAAGCACTTGAGATCGTTCGTGTTGTCGGGTTGTATCTTGGCGACGTGTTGAGCTCGCACGTCCGTGGCATCGCGCATCACTGGCGCGTGAATCCCGAAGGCGCGTTTCCTGTCGGCTCGTTTGGCAAGACGATGTCCAAGAATTGACTCAACGCTGTGCTTGCTGATCAACAACTGGTCGACAACAATACTCGCAAGTTCACACGCAACAACGGTTAGAAGATTTGGCCTGTTCTCAGGGTCCTCGTGATGACGTATAGTGCCGGGTGGAATCTTTCGCTGCGTATCAGTTTGAACGAAGGCTTGTTGCCCGCGAGGACGCTCCGAACACAACAATGCAGTATATATCGGATAAGCCACATCCATTTGACACGGAGTTGTTAATGCTTTGCGTCTCAAAATCATGCTACTACTTAGGGTGAGAGTGTTGTTTTGTCAAATTTGACATGGTGTATCATAAAAACCGCGTTGTGCATACAGATTCAATATATATAACTTGTTAAACCGCAACAAACTATACAAAACAGACCTTGCGACAGTAGTTCGGAACATGCAGGGTGCGTGTTCTGATTGTGACAGACTATGAAGTCTAATGGCGTCTTGTAGTGATCGATATATTCAACACCAACGTCGCTCAAATGCTCCAACTTCTGAAGGTGTACGCCGTCGGAACAATACAACCGAAGTTGCACGGCTACAATCGAAATTTTGTCGAGCAAGCACGGAGTGCGACTTGTCGTGGCAAATGCCAAAAATTTAAGATCGCCCGTGCCGTCGAAGTCCCAAGCATACAGTTGGATTGAGACAAAGACCGGTGCACGCTCTCAGCACTGGCGCCTCATTTGTGTGTCGTTTGTTCGCCGACGATCCAGTGGAGTACTGGCTCTTTTACATAACCTCGCTTAGTTGCGGACTACCACACACAAATAGGTGGCGTCGATCACCATGATCAGATGTGAATGCAGAATTACAGCTTGCAAACGAAGTTCGCTTTAAGAAGTGTTATGTGCCCTTTATCTGGGGCTTCTCGATTTGGCGATAATTATCTCCAATGTGTCGCACTGTGAGTGTTCCAAGCAAGCAGGAACAACATGACGCGCGCCGACTATATAAGTCTTCTGCACACGCAGGTCATTGAAGTAGATTTCAATGACTTTCTTGGTGCGTGCGACTCGTACACACCAACGTGCCGCTCCTCATCTTCTCGCATATAACGCATTTACTCATTAAACGACGTTTGACGAGGAGAAGGCGCGTAGCACAAGTGCCGCCGAAATGCACGTAAAATCAGCTGCAATACGTTTAGAGAGCCCGGTAACAAGATCTACGTGACCTCGCACTAATGAGTAGAATGATTCGAAAACAGGCGACGCATGATACTATGCAGCACAATCCGCACTGAACAATGTCAAACAATGACATGCTTTGACATCTGGCACCAGGGTTATCGGTGCCGGGTGCCAGCGACGTTGAAATCTAGCATTCAACTGAGAGAGACTAGCGCAAACTCAAGCGGACACGTAGAACGCTATACGCAGACGAAGAAAGCAAGATAGAGAGCAGTACGATAGTAACGAAAGTGGTGAAACAACAAATTGAGCACACAACAACTGCTGATGATTAGTTTATGTCATGTGTTGCGTTGTGTGAGTTGCTACTTGTTAATGTGCTGCCTCACTGTACTGTTTATGTTGACTCTGCTGATGTTACTTGTGCTACTGTCGTTCTTGACTTGGTTTTTCATGCTTGATGTTGCGCCATTCCAGAGCACGGCCGTGCTCATTGCGCTGCTTCTTGCATGCGTACAGAGCACGACCGAGCATTTGTGCTGCTGTAGCCTTAATTGCAGATGGGCGGCCAGTTTCAGTACGTCGCAACTAAATCTAACGACGAGTAAACTTGTAGCAAATCGAGCTGATGTTTGATGCTTGTCAAACAAAAAAGGTGCTTCGAATAATTATGTAGTTATATACACCACGATATTGACGTGTTACCGACATGTTGCCGATCTCACATAATATTTGTGCTCGAAGTCGGTGTCGACGGCGCGACAGTACATTTGAGTCTCATTGATAACAATACACGTGAAGCGTGTTGTCTTGTACAAGTATGTTTAAATTGTTACAATATTCTCAATATTGAAGGTGATACGTTTTGGTTGCATTAGCCATGTTCCGCAACAAAATATATCTTATATCCATGAAAACATATCAAGGTGTAAATGAACGAATGTCCGACGTATATCGCTATCAATCTAGATTGTGCAATGCGCCCATATGATACTTTGAGCAGCGCCTACTACATCACAATTGCTTTATACGTACATTCGACTGCAAAGGCGAGTCAGTGGCTGCCGCGTTAGTTGCTCATTTGCCACGCCTTGTAGCAATATAAAGAACCGTTGTTGACCACTATTGGTATTGAGCACATGAAACATTCGTGTGCCGTATGCAGACATAACGTCGTTTGACATTTTCACGATCGTTGCCGCGCTAATAAGCAAGTTCTTGCAAGCAACATGGGCGTCTCGTTCTGATAAATTCGCAATACACTGCTTCTATTGACGAGCCCATCCATTAATCATAATGCCAAAATTGAAGGCCAGTTTACAGTAATTGCTTTTCTGCCCTCGATAACATTTACCTGTTATATTTGCAGTGACAACACAACTCTCACAAAATAGGTACTTTTACAAACTATAGATCCCGACCATGATGACACATGCCTCCTTTATTGAACAGCGACAGCTCAAGTATGACGGATAAGCAAGTTAGAAGACACGATATTTACGAAATCACGAATCGTTGCATACCTGCGGTCTTGGCAATTTGTATCGCGCCAGGAAAATGCAAATTGCTATATTTTGGACTACATCCCCGTTACGCATATTGTAAAGTCTGCCAGATGTTGAGATGTGTCGTTTTAAATCACACTGATGAGGCGAATGTGCCGGATACTGGCTATTAATGCGCTGCATCGACAAAAGTATATATCTTGCCTGCTAAATGCCAACAAACCGTTTCTCTACGGCAGCGATAGTTCTCGTGTACGATATTGTCAATGGCGTCGCACAATAACCAAAAGTACATCTTTTCAGTCTGATGGAAGGTTTAATGATAATGTGACTGTCGGTTATCGTTTAAAAGCATCGTAGAGAGATAAATCAGGTCAAAATGTAAATTGAAATAGACACCAGGCTGTGTAAGTAGTATGGTATTATCGACATCACAACTGCATATTTGTATATTAAATATAACATATTACTTTTATGTTTGAGTGGCATTGTGCGTCTAACTTTGTGTCTTGGTATAAATATCCCTCGAAGTAATTATCGTACGTAAGGGGACGTATATGTGGCCTACAGTTGTAATGTCGTGGCTTGTGCCAATATTAAATTAGTGTGAAACATGTTATATCTGCTCGAAAAAGGGTAACAACGTCAAAAGAGCCACCAGACAAATTAACAACAATGGTGACCCATTTAACACAAACTTAAACACCGCCGGAACAACAAGGGTAACCTGAGCACATCAAATGCTACATCACAAATGTACAATATTGCACTTGCGTTAATTCGCAGCAGCAAGCGTCGCATCTCCAGCACAGGCTCTGTTGATTGTACTCGTCGAAGTACACACCTGAATTGTTATATTTTAGGCAAACGGTTCATCTTGCGACAAGCAAAAGCAAGTACAAGCAGCATTTCGAGTGCTTCAGCCTCGCACTTGACTACAATGAATGTTGTCGCCTCGTAATTATGTTGCGCCAGCTGCTGCATTGTGGAGCTCAGGTGCCGCTAAGAGGTTGTCGACCTCACTTGAGGATTTGGCGTGAAGAATTCACGTAAATGCATTTGGAATCTTAGTTCCCACGTCGTCTTTTTCCCTCAAGTCCGTTTATGCTTCCCGTACTAGTGTAAGTCGTGTCGTAGAACGTCGCATCGTTCGTGATATTCTTACAAAAGCGTTATTCGACGTCTGTGATGTTCGCTATATATTGTGATTTTGATTTTGAAAGGTTCATGTTGCCAACATAGGCCACTGATCGATACCTCGCGTCACCTCCCCATTTATAGTAAACGTAAATTCATGACTTACCTACTACAACTACGTCATAAACAATACAATCACCGATATATAATTGTGTCATTTTTTAATATTGTCATGCCTTACAGTAGCACTTTGTTAAGTTGCAATATTGTACTCAATAATCCTTGCAAATAACGTATACCACCACGTCATTGCGCTCTCATTCTACAGTTGCATATAGAAAAACAAAATTGCTTAGGAAAACCGATTCTTCTGTTGTCGCAAATATTTGTACTATATATATGTAATGGCGACAATTGTAATCATTTACATCATACTTTGGTGGAAAGTTGGTGAGTTCAAAAACAAATCTCGCCTTTTGCTTCGCTATAATTGCAAAAGGCTTCCGGTATATATATGTACTTATTACATTCTTTGCGTCAATCTGTGTTTTTGATCGGTACATTATGGTGCAAATATCGTGTTTGGTATATTCGCAGTGAGTTACACCATACGTATTTTGAGTTTAAATTCACACAACGAAATCATTTCGATTTTCAAGTTCTCGCTCGGTAAACTTTAAGCATAAAATAGTAAGCAAACAATTGTTCTAATCAATGTTATTGTTACAATAAAAAGTATGTTAGACTACTTTATTAAGCAATTATTGAACCTCATTGACTGATACAAGATACATCATAACATCGAAATTGACCAATATTCAAGGATTCTTGCAATACTATTATAATACTTAAGTACGTGGGTATGGTAGGTTAGTCATGTACGATATTATATATCAAATCGACATGATCATTTTAATAATGACATTATGTAATCTACCAATGTTGAAGTAATGCAATTGCTCAATCTAGCAGCAAGTTTAATATATATGAAACCTCCGTTTTTCTTGGAGATGATAGGAACGAGTTGGGCGTATATCGGGTATATCATCAACATCATTTATCGTTTTCGCCTATATACACTGAAGTGATATGCAGTCTTGTAACGGGGTTACACGCGCTGGTTATATTTAATAGCTCAGCGCTGCGGAATTCTATTCTCGCAATACATTTAAAGTCAGCTTTGTCAAGCTGCTTTATAATTGGTCATATATACAAGATAGTTAGACATTTAGACCAATTAGACAGTCAACAATTTAGAAGTTAGCAGGACCATTCATTTAGAATAGATTTAGCTTTAGTATTAAACATACTAAAACTAGGAAGTTAGC
>JAADXH010000199.1:0-31884 GCA_023337595.1 Globisporangium camurandrum
AGTGAGTCGAGCGAGTGACTGTGGCTACGTGTACTTTCTACGCCACTCCGTTCACCCAGGCCGTTGGTAGATGCGCGTACTTTTACTCAATCAGCGGACATACGCACACGAACAATGCGCGATCACAAAAATGCTGTATTCACAGATCGTTAGACAAGAAGGCTCCAGACGTTCGCTGCATGACATGTACGTAGTAGCAAGCTCAAAGTGCACCGTTGCTCGCTTGTGACCATGCAACCAATGCATGAATGTTTCGTGGAGCCTTGTGCGCGTCGCCAGCAGAGCGCCTACAAAAGCGTGCAGTCGATAACATGAGGCGCATGTCTCGGTGACACCTAGACGCGATTGCTGCTGTAGCTGTAGATTGACGTAAGCACAGACATAAAGCACGCAATGTCCATTGCATATGCATCGATAAGGATATCCACGTGCATACAGTACACACTTGCTGCACGCGCGCACCTGATGCAGTCGACAAATGCTGCGGTAGATGCGAACTCGGTTGAGTGTGGTCGTGCGAAATGCAAGCAGCAGTCTCGTCGAGGCCGTGTGATTGCCAGTGTGCGTGCAAATGGAAGTGGACGAATGGGACAAGCTCGTGAAAGCTAAGATGCAGTGTTGCCTTTCATATCTTGAGAACAGCCTTTCAAGTAAGATTTGGGTACACGAGGCATACTTTGATCTAGTCAAGCACCATAAGGCGAATTGTTTGAAATGAGCAGAGTGGTGATCGTTACATTGCATCAAAAATAACGTTTTTACCATTGTTTTGCTTTCCTATCTTCATAAAGCCTATATATATTGTTATTTGGGCACGCGACATATAACACAACGACTAATCACGTAGTTACAGTCACAACCTCTCGTAAAGTCGAAGCGGAGTATTCCTGCAGTTTGAGCAACAATGTAACAATTAGTTGGTGAATATCGATCTTCTGATGTATATGTAATGCTCACCATTGATCCATTTCCTTCCGCATATAAATATCGATAATATGTCTAATTGTGTGTCCTAGGTTGTTGTACTAAAAAGTCAAGAAGTCGTATACATCTACAATACATGCTAATAAATGAAAAATACTACATTTTGCGCGCTTGATGCAAGCGTTTATGTAAATGTAACAGGGATACTCTGTTATATACGGTTCTATCAGATTGCATATGTAGTTACACAGACCTGGTTAGTGCCAACAACGAAGTGAGTGATTTCGCTTTTAGGATGGTGGCAATATAGGATTTTATCCCACTGTTTTTGCTTGTTAGCCAGTTAGCTAGCGATTTTCATGCGCATCAATAAATCAAGATGGTTGGATATACTCGCTTTCTCACAAGTCTCACTTGCGCGTTTCCTCTGCACGCTTCCTCACCGCGCACTGTGTAAGCTGTGGCAAAAAGTTGTTCGACCCGTGACAGGAAATGCACATGCAAAGCATATTTATACCACACTGATGTCGCACAGTGCTACGCTATTGCATTCACAGTATTCAGCGTCCTAAATATCGTATTGCATGTGATACACTTCTTGAAATATCAATGCTGTGTTGGCTGTTTTTACATATGTATAAGCATCTTTGCATGTGCTGATTATTTTCTTGCAATATGAATTGCATGCTACAAACACCGGATACACCCATATGTCGTTGCTGCTAAATGTGTAGTTAAGTGTTGTACGTGCGCATGCAATCAAGGGTTTTAGCTCCTCTGTTCTCATTTGCACGTGCGATTAGCTTACACCGCAAGTTTGTCAACTAATATGGGCAACACGCAAAAACTTGTTATTTATGAGACAGGCTTTGGCAAACAAATTAAAGATCAAAATTATGGCAAGTCGGACTCCATTTGTTTTGCAGCTGCTTTGGATGACCAAATGTATAACGTCAGCCGGAGGGAGACCGCAAAACAGAAATTAGAGCTTTCTTTAACGAAAGTACTCAAGGAAACCCAGATCAGATCTCTTTTGGGTCCCAACGTTTTACAGAGAGCACCAAAATACTTAATATTGCGGTTTAAATTCGCTAGAATGTATTCAATTTTTATGACGTAACAATAACTACTCTATTTTCCGTGATAACAGGGACTAAACCATTAACCATCAAAATAGACAAAAACTCTAGTTTTTGTCTGTTTGGCAATTTTTTCACTCAGCTTCTCTTGCGTTATTTAGTTCTGAATTGGTTTGTACAGAAAAGTATCTGAAAGATTGTCCGATTACCATAGGAAATACAGTAGTCAGAAATGGTATCTAATTGATAAATATTAACTTTGTCAATCATATTTGCAAAAAGCGAAATGCAACGTGATTCATGGAATAGCGAGATAATGTGCGAGTTGTAATGCAATGGTAGTATGTTTTGCCGTGATGTTTTCACTTCATAGACCTGTACAAGACATACAGAACGCTGTCTTAAGGTTAGGTTGTCGTATAGGTGTGTTGATGTACAGAGCACTATTTGCTCTCACGTTTGCTGGATACGCGGTTTTATAAGTATGTAATAACTAATCTGCAACATTTACACATATATGTGCAATCGTATAATCTGGTGTGCACTGTATTTGTTGTAAGAAAGAATACCGAGTGACATGTGCGCTAGAATGTTAATCCTGCGATATCTATGTAACGAGTGGTTTTGTGCCTGTCTTCGTTAACATACTGTCGATATTCCGTGGATTCACCCGTGTCCTCACCCGTGAGCTCCCCATGCTTCATCCGTGAACTCAAACGTGGACCTAACCGTAGATTTACCTGTAAGTATTTTTCTTTGTTTTCTCTTCTATTTCTCTTCAGTCTGTGATCAAATCAATTGCACTAACTCTCTTTCGAATCTAGTTACAACTATTTCATAAAACCAGAATGGTCGCTACGCGAATTTTGTGATAGACAGCATCAATTTATGTAGATAGGTTATACGCAAATTTTCATGAGAGTAGTGAATTGTGATGTGGTTGTCTATGCTACCAGTAATATATAAAGTAATTCTGCCAATAAGTATACGTATAACACTACCATAAAACCATATTTGCTGACAACGGTGTTCTGACGCGCAGAGTACGACATACATCAGATTAGGTATTGCATTATTGGACCGCACATGCTCACATTTACTAACGCAAACTATGTTTTGAATAACTATGCAGCAAACAATAAGTACCTCCGGCAATTTATTCCTTGACGATGGCGTATCTGTGCGAATTCACGAGTAATCACCCTCCATCTTAATGATTTATACGGCTTGATGCTACTTGGGTACACCAAATGGAATGGTTTGCTGATGTTATTGTATCATTGTAAACGACAAGTATAATCACTATCAACTGGGTGTATTACTCAGCAAGACACCGCTAAGTACTCATTAGCCATAAACACATATAGGCTATAAATTGACGAACTCTCGCTGATGGTATTGCTTGTGTAAAAGTTCTGTACTTTTTAGTTGATTTTGTGTGTACAACCTGGTTACTGACGTGCATTCCAGTATCAATTAAATAAATATGCAATGAAGGCGCACTGCCACATCTTTTTTGCTCTATTTACCATATCAAATACAGCCAGGCGAGAAATATACGCGTCATTGCGATGGCGATGCAAGCTAATTAAATGCAAATTTCATACCATGGGACTACCCTTGATCTCGTAAATTTGGACCCCAGCTCTTTGGTTCTTAAGTTGCTCCCAGTCAAATCTATGCAAGCGTATGCCGGAATATTCTACTTTCTATCAATCACTCGCTTTCATGCCAAATCAGACACCACCATATTTTTTCAGCGCTGCTGTATGAGGAATATGGTAATGTATGTAATAAAAGAGCTCAAGAAGGCATCGTTGTGTGTGCAGAATTTCCGTGTGTAATTACGCATATATCGGTTTATTCATACAGCAAAGTCTTGCACTCGGTGTACTAGAATATTACACAATTGTAATACACCTTCCAAAGGCTAAAGACACATTACAAAGGATTAATCCATTTTTGTCTTCATCCTTGTTGGATTCGCGAAACAACAACTGATCAAACGGATATCATGGATGTCATTATATTGTGTAGTCGTATACATTTATCAAGCGATGATTTTATATTAGATAATGATTCGACGACACACAAGCAATAGCAAAAAGTTTGACGTTACATTGCTTACTAGCACCAACAACGCTATAACATCGACTTTATCGTGCGTAATATAAACAAAATGACTTGGTGCAGAGGTGGTGCAAGTACAACTTACATTTGAGTCATCATATGCGCAATGCCATTTGCAAACACTAATGTTGGGTATGGTAAATACGAATTTGATTTGTCATAAAAGAAGTCTGTGGAACCAACGTTTGATGTATATTACCCATATTTCAGTTGCGAGCAGACTATTCGGACTACATCAGCGACCAAATCGCCACCTATCTTAGAGTACGTGACCTCAATCCTCCCATCTATAAATTTGCTGAGATACTTAGTACTCCGATTTATAAAGCTATTTACTAATGAGTCATGAAACAATTATGAAATCAAGTCAAACATATGGTTGTGTACGTATCTCATCCAATTAAATTTGTGCTTATTTGATTACATCCAAAATTTGCAATAATATACATGCAGAGTGAATCGTGATTAACGACAAACATATATTGATCGCGTGGTACGATCGAGCCGCTATATCTTGAAGAAAGCGGTTCAAGAGGTTGGAGAGAAATAGGATGTAGTGCTTACAACACTAAATGCTACACAATGTTAACTGTGAAATGCAAGCTCAAATGCTCAATGAACGTTTAGGCATCACCGAAAAGTGTTTTTGTTGTCTCCGCCTAATGTAAATATAATGTTTAGAGATTTATATTATAAATCTGATTACGGAAAATACACAATAAACATTTGCTGAAACAGTTGTAGCAAAAAGAAATAGTGATTCATACTATTTTCAATGCTTCATTATACAAAGGTGTTGGTTACAGTAGTGTGCTGTATTATTGTGTCCTTTGTGCAAAGCACCATAGTGAATCCAAGATGACTTTCCCAGCCGACGCGGTCGGTTTGTGATTGGCCACATTATTTGGACTCAAATTGACTGGTGGCCGGCAAGTCGAAATCGTCGGCTTGGTTGCTCGACATGCGCAGCAGGAGCGCAAGACATTTGACGAAAGCAATTTTACGCCATCATGTCCATCAGCAAGGAACAGCACGACGAACTCTGCGTCTCGTACGCGTCCCTGGTGCTCTTTGACGGCGAGGCCGAGATCACGGCCGATGCGATCTCGACGGTGATCGCCGCGTCCGGCAACGAAGTGGCGCCATACTGGCCAGGCCTGTTCGCGCAGCTGCTCTCGAAGAAGGGCAAGGTGCTTGAGCTCATCTCGTCGGGCGGCCCAGCTGCCGGTGGCGCTGCTGCGGGTGGCGCTGCTGCGGCAGGTGGCGCGGTCGAGGAGGCCAAGGAAGAGGAGAAGGAAGAGGAGGAGGAGGCTGTACGTTGACACTTGCTTGTTTGCTTTGCAAGTTGTGGGGAGCTGTTTCGGGCACGGATACCAGCGCATCTGCAGTACACGCGATTGCGCACTGTTCGGCGTGCTTGCCAGCAGCTGCATACGCAATCGCATGGTACCAGCAGCAACAGCAACAACGCTGTCGAGTGTGTCGACAGACAGATACAATCAGTCGAATCCGACCGCTTCGAGCAGCTCCACTCACACCGACACGCATTCTCTCTACGCTTTTCCATACTGACACTTGTGATTGCTTTGTGCTTTGTTGTTCGTATCTCTACAGGACCTCGGTGGCGGCATGGACATGTTCGGCGGTGGCGCCGACTACTAAGCGCGTCGCTAGTATCTCCCCACACATCCACACACTCTCTCTACACACAAGCTCTCGCGTCAGTAGATCCATCGCTTTCGTCAGTCGATTGTTGACGTGACGCGCAGTCGTTCGTTTTGCGAATCCACTGGATAAAACAAAACAGACACACTAATGGACACGTGGCAGTCGGTTTGTTCCAACGTCAAGCACAGCGTCGTCTTTGTCGCTTCGTCATTGTTTTCTTGTCGCTTGATGCTGTATCGATGACGGTGTCTGTGGTCGCTGCAATGCGTGCTCTTGCGTCTGATGATGGTGCTGCGTACGTAGTTTGAAGCGATCGATCAACAGGACGTCGACGCTCTCCTGTAACCTACGACGCTAGATCGACTGCACATCATCACGTCGTTACGAGTAGTAGAGGACACAATTGCAGCAAATAGCTTTGTTTATTCAATCTGGGACGCAGTGCCGTTGTTCCTTGTCCGTAACTCACGACTATATAGTATGTGTGTCTGTCCATCGATCGCATAATTCGATGGGCTGTTGTTGACAATGTGTGACGTCGACCAGTCAGTCAACAACAGTTCGAATCAATCAATGCATCCAGACGCAAGTAGGTAGTTGCAGTCGTACCTGTAGTACTTGTCCGTCCGATTGTGTGTTTTGTTTACGATGGCGGGTTCGATCTGTGTCGCAAGCGCGTGCTTGTGATGGCGTGACGCAGTTTGACGTACATGAACAAGTGTGCCGCTTGCCAGTCGCTACTACAGTCCGAGCTCATCCACACGCTTCGATTCTGATGAGGTCGACACGATTAAGCAAATTCCACAAACACGACGGTCTAAACACACATGTACAAATCCATATCGATTAGCTTCTTCCTTCTTTCTTATCGTCTCTAGAAGCGACCCCCGCGGCCACCGCCACGACCGCCGCCACGGCCACCAAAGCCACCGCCACGTCCGCCACTACTACCACGACCGCCAAAGCCACCGCCCCGGCCGCCAAAACCACGACCACCTGGTGCGCCACCGCGGCCGCCAAAGCCACCGCGACCGCCGCCACGTCCACCGGCACCGCCACGGCCACCGGCACCGCCGCGGCCACCACGACCACCGGCACCACCAGCGGATTTCTTCGGCTGCTCCATGAAGCGGCTCAGCGGCAAAAGCTTGTCTGGGCTGATAAACACCTTGTCGCCTTGCTTGAACGACGCAGCAGAGACACCGGTGTCTGGTTTGATCGTGAACATGACTTCGTGGATGTTCCCGAGGATCTCGTCGACTTTGCCAATGCGCGTCTTGTTCTCGAGGAACGCACCGGCGTTGAAGTACGGGACTTTGTCGTTCGTGCTCTTGCAGACCATCTCGTTCTCACACGAGTGCATGAACGCGCCGAGTTCTGGTTGTATTGATTGAGGAAGCACGAGTCAGTAGGATGCACATCCTACGTGCAGCAATAGACAGAATGTGAGATGTGTAGACGTACCGACAACGAATGCTGGCGGGCCTTCTGGCTCACGGTAGCCACCGCGGCCGCCGTAGCTGCTACCACCACGACCGCCGCCACCGCGGCCACCGAAGCTCCCACCACGGCCACCACCACCACGACCGCCAAAGCTGCCACCACGTCCACCACGGCTTGACATGCTAGCTGCTGTGTGTTTGCTGTGTGTTTGCTGTTGTTGTTGTTTGTTGCGGAACTCTGTTCACACGGACACTTGTTGTGTCGCCTTGCAATAGAGGACGAGAAGAGAGCGGAAGACGACGACGGTGTCGAGCGAGAGCTACTGCTGCTGATGATGATGGCAATGCGCTTTGCTGAAGTCGATGAACAGCTCCGCTTCAGACGCGCCGGACCCAACCAATCAACAGCAATACATTCATCAAGTGAGCTGTAATAACTAAATGAATTATGTATTTCAATCCAGAATCTCAATAGTTTATTTTTACACTCGTGTAATTTGGCTCACAATTTGTTGCGTGACGCCAGCAACAAGATGATCGACAACCATGATGGTCAAGATTATCTTGACGTCTATCAAGCACCACCACTATACAGAGACTTGGGCATGTCCATTTGTCATGACCGCGATGTTAAGATGCCGTGGTGCCGTGTGTATGCACACATATTTTTATAATGTAGACCATCACTCTGCTCCGCATTTAAATTGTTGAAATTCTAACACTTTTGAAATGCGCGCAAAAGGACGCCATACAGATTTGCAGTCAACTGTGCTTCCCGCCCACACTTTGTTTACCCGTTTTTTGACGCTCGCTTGCTGAACAAGCGCCAACTCAACTCGACTCGACGCAGCAAGTGCGCGCGCGCTTCGACGATCTTACACGTCTCCTCCACGCGCATTCTCACGGCAAGCAGGGTCGCTTGTGTAAGTTGTGTGCGAGAGAGAGAGAGATGGCCAGCACGTCGTCTGCGACAGCCAAGTGGCGCTCACGCGTGGCGATCGACCCGTTCAGTAGCAACAGCGTCGACAGCGACAGCGAATACGACGACCAGCACGTCTCATCAGCGACCACTGCAACGTCAACAGCACACGAAGAATCGAAAGACAAGGACGAACACAACGACAACAACAACGACGAGGACGATGACAGTGCGCAGTGGCGCGACTCGACGACGTTCTTACACGACGTCGCAGCGCAGTCGCAGCCGCATCTCGTTGCATCGCCACTCAGTTTGTCCGCATTCGCGACCGTCAGTCGTGGGAAAGAGAACCTTGCACCGAGTCGACGCAACATCCACATCTACGACCGCCCGAGCGCTTCCATGCCAACACGGCCACCACGCGCACCCGGGACGCCATCCAAGCAGTCCGTCCATCCAACCACAACCGACGCGTTGTCGTCGTCGTTTAGCGTGTTGGGGAAGCGCTCGACGCAGCGCGCGTTCCACACGATCGACCATCCAGCGAATGCGTACGACGATCGCGAGGATGACCACGAAGAAGCAGCGACAGTGCCCGTGACACTGGACGTGAACGACTGGCACACGATTCCGCACTTGCGCTTTGGTCGCGTTGCTGTGAGCGACTCCAAGACGCTGACACTCCGGCTCGAAAACACGAGCGCAAGTGGCACCGCACGCATCAAATTCGACGGCTGCGTCAGTAGCAATGGCGCAAACAACAGCGCAACCAGCACGCAGCAGCGGTTCAAGTGCGACCTCCACGTGTGCGTCGTCCCGGCCGAGCGCAGCGTCCAGCTCCGGATTACGTTTGCGCCACGTCTGGACGACGTCGATCGGATTCTACATGCGACGCTACGCTTTCGCGTGAACGACCAGCAGCGCCAGACGCTCCAGTGCCGCGTGAGTGGCGAAGGCGTCGCACGTGCGCTCAAGCGCTTGCGGTTTCGACCTGCAGAAGCGTTTGCGACTGCTGCTGCTGCGCCGGCGTTAGCAGACGCAACGACGACGCGCACTGGCGTCGTGCTGGCATTTGATACGCGGCCGCTGCCGGACGCTTTGGCGCCGGACGCAACGCGCAGCAGCAACGACAATGGAGACGCCACGCAACGACGCGCCGAGTCGCTCGCAGGGCTCAAGCGCCGTGAAGCTGCGTCGCTCGTACTCGACATGACGCCCCCACGGCGATCGTCGCAGCGGTTCAACAATCACAAACGCCAGCGCATGGACGATAACGCGAGCGCTCCGACGCCATCGACGCCCAGCAAGCACAAGCGCCAGAGCACTAGCAGCTTTGGCGGTTCGTGGTGGAAACAGCGCCAGGGCGTCTACGACGAGCACTGGATGCAGAAACAGGAGGACGGATTCACCAAGTGGATGAATTACGTGTTGTTGGATGCTGGGAACGACCCCACACAGCAGCTTCTGGGTGATACGGACGACGACGCAGCAGCAGCAGCAGCAGCGCCATTCCACCCACAGCAGCAACAGCGGCGTCGGTTTGATTTTACGTCGCTCCGTGTGTTGACCCAGACGCGATTAGAGAGTCAGTGGACGCGCACAGCAGCTGAAGCGTTCCGAACGCCTGCATTCGATGCAATTGCGGCGCGCATCGAACACGAATTGACGCTCCAGAAGCTCGCGTGTCGCGTCGATCGGCCAGTGTACGCAGACGTCGGATTGCAGACTGAATTGATCAATCTCCTGAACAATTATGACCCAACATGGCTCTGTTTGGGCCTGGAGGCCGTGCTCGGGAGCCGCGTGATGCAGTCGGAACGCTGTTCGTTACGCGCCATGTTTGCTTTGTCGGCTACTAATAACAACAAAGCAAAGCCCAACAAGCCGCTTAAGATGCCGCAGGTCCTCAAACGTATTGTGCTCCAATATATTGTCCACGATCCACTTGTCGCACGCAAGTTTCGACTCGTGAAGCGGCTCAAGACACCGATTGATGGATCGTTGAATGCGAGCGATCATCGCACTCGAAACGTGTTTGTGAATACGAAGAAACACATTACGGGTCGGGAATACTTTGACGCACTGACGCAGCGGTTTGTGCTCAAGTTTCTATTGCTGATCAAGTGTTTGGACGTCGTCATTGAACGCCGCAGGGATGCGTTTACGCACTTTCCGTGTCTCTTTCGCGTCATGCGTGTATCTACGACATCGACGACGACAACGACGACGACGGACGCAATGGATGCGCCGATCAAGCGGTCGCAGGACGTCGTGAGTGCGTTCTGTCGCCTGTGCTTGGCGAGCGAAGGGCGCATCGATCGCCATTTGAAACACTTGGGGTACGAACTCACGCACGTGCAGACACCGCTGGATGAAATTCCACTGCGCGTGACGAACATTGCAGTCGATTTGCGCGATGGCGTCCGACTTGCAAAGCTCATGGAAGCACTGACGACGACGACGACGCATCCGCAAAAGCAACAAAAGCAGCAGAAACAGACGCTGTCGAGTTATTTGCGCGTCCCAGCGCTGTCGCGACTCCAAAAAGTCCACAACGTCGAGATCGGATTGCACTTTCTACAAGAAACGTGCGGTGCCAGTGTCTTGGAGAGCATCAAGACGACTTCTACAACAACTACAACGCTTGTACCGCTGCCATTGCGTCGGTCACGGCTGTCGACGCACGTTATGACGACTGCTGGAACGACTATGAGCGACGCAAAGCGGATCTCTGCGCTCGCAAAAGACATTGTCGACGGCCATCGCGAGAAGACGTTGGCGTTATTGTGGCAGCTCATCAGCTGCTTCCAGCTCCAGTCGCTCGTCGACGTCGAGTTATTAAAACGCGAGATCGCAACGATCGAACACCGCATGAGCTATCGCGCACGGGAGTTTCTCGATGGACAATTGACCCGTCGACGGGACGCGCATCGTCGTCGTTCAAACAGCACTGGCGCAATGGACGACGCCGTAAACGACGATGCGCTGCCAACATCGCCACGCGATGAAGTCTATGCGCTCTTGCTCGCGTGGTGTCGCGCCGTGTGTGCAAACTACACGATCGCAATTCATGACTTTACAAATTCGTTTGCCGACGGCCGTGCGCTTTGTTATCTGCTGCACTATTACCACCCGATGTTGCTGAACAAGCGTGACATTCGTGCGACGACTGCTACAACGAACGAAATCGATACCGAATCGATGGAAACGCCAGTTCAATTGCTGCAGAACGAAGCGCAGCACTTTGTGCTCGTGAACGACCGGATCAAACAATTGGGGGACGTCCCCGTGCTGTTGCCACAGCAGTTTAACTCCCACAATCCACCGGATGAGAAGCTCATCGTGACGTTTGTGTGCTACCTCCAGTCGCGCTTGATGGACTCGAGCCGGGAGATCCACGCAGCGTCGCGCCTCAAGCGCTGGTGGCGCAGTCCGTTCATCCGAACGCGCATGCGGATCAAGCGCAATCGGAGCGCACGGATCGTCCAGCGCTTCTGGTTCACGTCGAGTACAAAACGCTTGGCGATCCGCCAGTGCCGGCGCCTGTTGCGCGCCGCGCACGTGATCAAGAGTTTGCTGCGCATGTGGCACGCGCGCGTGCAGTTTACGCGCATGCGGGACGCCGCGACGATCGTCCAGCGCGCCTGGCGGCTCTGGCGCGTCCAACAAGCGACGAGTCGGCAGCAGTGCGACGCCGCAGCGGTCGTTGTCCAGCGCACGTGGCGACAATTTGCGATCCGAAAAGCCGAGCAGCAACGGCGCGAGGTCGAACGCATGCGGCGCCGCATTGCGCAGCGGCTGCAGCGCAAGACGAGCGCCGTGCGGATCGAGCGCTGGTGGTTCGTCGTGCTTCAGCGTCGTGCTGCTGTGAGTGCACGTCGCCGGCTCGTGCACGCGCGCAGTGCATCAGCGACGATCGTCCAGCGTGCGTGGCGCCAGCAACAGGCGCGATCGAACGCGCGTATGGAGCGCCATGCGACGTGGATGCAGCTGCATGCGAGCGCTCGTATTGTCCAGCGGCAGTGGCGGTTGTATTGCTACAACAGCGCTTTGCTATATCGCGTGCGCGTGACGGTCAGCGCAGTGAAGATCGCGACCGCAATGCGCAAACACGTTGTGCGGATCCAACACGAGCGTGCGCGCTACGAACAGCAATTGCGTGCGCACGAACGCGCGATGAAGCGCCAGCAGCTCCAGCGACGCGTCGAGTTGCGCGCTGCGTTGACGATCCAGCGCACGTATCGTTTGTTTGTTCAGCGAACCGTCGCGACGGCTGCAGCTCGTACGATTCAACGCCACGTGCGTGGCGCACTGCAGCGACGACGCTTCACTGCACTGTGTGCGTTGCGCCACGACGCGGCCGTTTGCATCCAGACAGCGTTCCGCGGTGCAGTTGCAGTTGCACGCTACCGTCGCATGCACGCGAGCGTCGTGTTGCTGCAGCGCAACGTCCGTATCTGGCGCCGCCAGCAGCAACTGAACGCGCTGATCTCGTTCTACGAGCTGCTGCTGACGTATCAGGACATGCAAGAGGACGCGCGCGAGCGTGCGTGGATCCAACACGCCGCCGCGACGTGTATCCAGACGGCTGTGCGGCGACAGCAGCACCGCTCGCGGTTTGTGCTTACGATACAACAGCTCACGCTGCTGCAGCGCAACGTACGTGCGTGGCGATGGAACCGACACATTGCTGTGCTCGTGCGCTTTGCCGCAGCGCTTGCGACGTACAAACGCATGCAAGCAGCACGACGCGCGGCGCTTGCCAAGCGAACACGACACCGCGCAGCAGTGACGATCCAACGCGCGTTCCGAGCTGCCATGGCGCGTCGTTGCGCGGTCGAGACAGCCGCTGCAGTGTACATACAAGCGAGCGTGCGTGGGTGGTACGTCCGCCGTACGCGCTGCGATTGGTTTGCGATCCAGTCGCAGCTTGCGCGCCTGCGTGTGTTGGTTGCGTGCTGGACGCTCGAGTCGTGCGTCGCGCGTTGGTTAGCGTACCGACGGGACGAGCGGCTGCGATTGGAGCGTCAGCAGCAACGACAGCAAGCTGCAAAGTGCATTGCGACGTGCTGGAAGACGTTTGTGCTGCGCTGCGTCGTTGCCAACAAGATCCAGCGACGACGGGACGCGTTGGAACAAGCTGAGCGCACGCGATTGGCAATTGAACAAGCGGAACGTACGCGGCGACAGCAGGGGATCGAAGAAGCAGAAGCTGCTGCGAAAGCAGAAGCAGAAGCCGAAACGCGACGCATCGAAGAGCTGCGCGTGCAGCGGGAGTCGGAAGAAGCCGAAGCAGCTGCAGCAAAAGAGGCGGCACGTATCCGTCAAGCAGAGGAGGCCGAACGAGTACGACAAGAGCGAGAAGCCGAGCGCCTTCGACAAGCAGAGGAAGCCGAAAGAATTCGACAAGCAGAAGCAGAACGTGTTCGACAAGAGCAGGAGGCTGAGCGCATTCGTCAAGAGCTCGCGTTGGAACGTTTGCGGCGTGAAGAGGAAGCTGAGCGTGTCCGTCGTGAAGCAGAAGCGGCTGCAGTTACGGCTGCCAAGCAGGAAGCTGAACGTATCCGTCAAGTTCAAGAAGCCAAGCGCGTCCGACAGGAGCGAGAAGCACAAGAGGCTGCAGAGATGGAGGCAGAACGTATTCGCGTGCAAGAGATGGAAGCTGCCAAGGAAGCCGAGCGCTTGCGTCAGGAGGTGATTGAAGCTGAAGCAGCAGCCGAAGCGACGCGTCAAGCAGCAAAGCGACTGCGAATTGAACAAGAAGCAAAAGCGGCTGAAGCGCAAGCGGCCGAAGCGCAAGCGGCAGCAGCTGCTGAAGCGCAACGTCGCGAACAGGAGGAACTCGAGCAAATGGAAGCCGAACGACGTGCGATTGAAACGCGCCGGCGTCTCAAACGCGAAGCAGCCGCTGATGCGCTGTACCAAGACGAATTGCGTCGGCAACGCGAGCAACAAGCGAAAGCAGCAGCACAACAGGCAGCAGCAGCTGCGACCGCACAGCACGTGCAAAAGTGGTGGCGCGGTGCGCGTGTGCGGCACGAACTGCGACAGTCAGCGCAGCGATCGACAGCAATTGCCAAGCGATCGACGGCGCTCGCTCTCGTAGCAGCCACGAACCGATCCGACATGCAACGACGTCCGGAACAGCCAGCAACAGCAGCAGCAGCAGCTTCGTCCGCTCGCTCCACGCAAACGACTGCTGCTGTCGTTACGACAGAAGACGAAGCACCGCCACTGACGCTCGGTGCGCGTCTCGAGATGGCGCTGCACTTGCTGTTGCACGGCACGCGCGTCCACGAGCTGTTGTTTGCTGCACATACGATCGACGTATGTACGAAATACTCGCGCGAGTGCTGCCGGCGGTGCATTTTGCTCCATATTCCAGTCACGATCTTTGCAGCAATACGTGGTTTGAACCGCAGTCGCCCCCACGTCGAGTTGTTGACGCAACTGCTGAGCGTGTTGGAGAACTTGGCGACGTACGACGCGTGGGACCGGTCAACGCGCGTTGTCCGGACGCCTCGAACTTTAGAAAAGGACGCTGCGGGTGCTGCTCTGTTAACGACCGCCCAGGCGATCGAAGCGCTCGTGGATCTGCTGCACATGCATCGCGACATGCCGCACGTGTTTGCGCGTGCGGCTGCTGTGTTACTGCTGTACGTCCAAGCGTTTTGTTGGCGGAAGGATGACAACGACAACAACAGCAGCAGCAGCAGCGCAACAACAACTGCAGCGCAACGCGCGTGTGCGATCTGGCGCGATGCCCACAAGCGAGTGCAGAGTCTCGCAGTGTTGTTGGAGAAGAAAGCAGCAGCGTTTGCAGCTGCGATGCGCCACGTGCGAGGGACGACGAGTGGGACAATTGAACGACGGGCAGGGAATCCACACGTCGCTCTTGCGTTGCTAAACAAAGTGTTGACTGCAGCAGCGAATGGGAGTGAGACGAGTGCAGCGATCGCAGCGATTGAGTAGCAAGACAGAGAGACACAGAGAGAGCGCGCGAGAGAGAGAGAAAGGGAGAGAGATGTTTGTACAAGTAGGAGCAATTGAATGCAAGAAACCACCGATTGGATGCGGAGGCAAGCGAGTGACCAGTTGATGGCTGTTGGTGATAGTGCTAATGCTGCGGTTGTGTGTGTGTGTGTTGACAATGTGGACAAGTGAATATGCTACGTATTGCTGACGCTACTTGTTGCCGAGACGCTGAGCAATGATGTACAACTGCGTGTCGGAGTCAGTCGGATCCGTACGTTGCCATGCGTCTGTTTAAGATATAAATAGACAGGAGAGAGAGTCAGTCCGACATACGATCGACAATCAATCAACATAGAGAGAGAGATAGAAAGAGAGAGAGAGAGAGAAAGAGCCAGCGCAGCAGCAGCAACACAGAACCAGCAGCCAAAATGTATAGGATTATTCTTAAAAAAAGATGCACAAATCAACTTCTACAGTGCGACCAGCAAAAGGACGAATGCATCTCATCATGCAGTGCGTCCTATGGCGACGTGCTGCGATCCATGCGCGCAACTTACTTGGCCAACAGTGGCTTGTGTTCGTCCGCGGCCGTCGGCACGAGGTCGTAGCGATGCGCCGAGTCGCTCTGTCCGTCTTTCTTGTTCTCGAGGTACCAAACGGCCGTCGACACGATGAAGAGCGTTCCGTACAGCGCCGCTGTATTGATGTCGCGTAGAAAGAGAGAGACAGACAGTGAGTATTGTAGATACTAGAGATGTGGACGCTACACTCGACACGCGCAAGGAAACGTACCAGACTCGAACAGCGGCGCTGAGCTCTGGACGTTCTTCCCGAGCTTCATGAACTCGGGTTGGACTTGCACGAGGACGCCGATGAGCAAGAGAAAGACAAACCCAAAGAGCGACAGCAGCGCACAACAGATCGCCCCTGTGTACAAGCAGACGATCGCAATGAAGTGTGTGTGTCAGGCATAGAAATGTGCTGTGGTGGATGCCACTCACGATGGCATTGCGATCGCATGGCGTTGCGCTTCGAGACACATGTATAGGTTTACGCAGACGTACAGGACGATTTCGAGGTCATGGTAACGGATGCGGTCGTGTGAGCGCTTGCGTGTGTGTATATGTGATGAGAAAGGAGCGTCGGTCGCTTGTACTGCTGACGGAGCTGCTGCTGCTGGAGTGCGAATAAAGAGCTCTTGGTGATACTGGCGCCGATCAAGGATTTCAACAATGGCGGCATAGATTGCACAGCGTCGTCCTCGACAACCTAATATGTTTTGGTTAAAGTAGACAAAAAATAATATAGCACAACATTTAATTAGCGCTGAGAAAAGGAGCAAGCAGATCGCAAAACTCCACTCGAATCACTCAACAACACATCGACAACAACACGCGCGCAGCACGATGTACGACTTTTGCCTCACGATCCCGGTACGCTGGCATGTCGACACCTTGCTCGCACTTATGTATGACCACATGTATACACGTCACTTGCACGTGGAGACACGCGAACGATCGCAGTAGAAGTAGAAGAGTCACAATTGCGGTTCTGGTGGTCCATATACACAAGCGCGGTCTGCTTTGTGTGTATTGTCCCCATCGCTTCATCCCACTGACGCACTGCCTCTTGATGTCACACACAACACAGTATGGTATGCTCCTGGGCATCGGTGGCCTCGTTGGCTACGTGAACACGGGCAGTGCGACGTCGGCGCTCGCTGGCGGCGGCGCGGGGTTGTTCCTCACGTTCGTCGGCTACTGCAGCTACAACGAATACAAGCAGAGCCCCGTAGTGTCGAAGCTCTGGCCAGCACTGTCGCTCGGTGTCTCCGGCGCGCTCACGGGTGTCATGGGCACGCGGTTCCAAAAGACTGGCGCGTTCTTCCCCGCGGGCTTCGTCGCAGCGACGAGTGCGCTCATGTCGCTCTTTTACATTGCGAAGCTCGTGTCGTCGCCCAAGCCGCACTACAAGAAGAAGAAGTAGAAAGGATGTCTTCCACCTGAAAGACATCAGGAAGACGGACAATACGAATGTATGATGTCAATAGTCCAACAATATGCTGTATTGTGCATCACATTGTGTATTTATTGATACATTATGGCGACAGAAAGACAATCGTCTTTCTCGCGTCTGCTAGTGTCTTCCACACGATACATCTGCTATTCCAAAATATCGAAAATGAAAATGTGTGGGAAGACGTATTGTTACAATTATGTATCCATCCAAATGCAAAAGTGTATTCAATCGCAAAGCGTCGATCGAGCACCTCCAGCTCTCTCCTCTGTCCAGCTCTTCTCTCTCTCTACGACACAAATTGCTACCGTCGACTGCTGCTGCCGTGATGGTGCTGCCGCGTGTGCTGCAGCTGTTGCATCTGCTGGCGTCGACTCACGGCCCCTGCAGCCGTATATTGCTTCGCAAATGCAATAACGTCCCGCAACGCATTCAACAACCAGTCGCGCTGGAGCGACGATTGCAACTGAACATCCAAGCTCCGCACGGGCGTCACGAGCGACACGCACGCACTTGCATCGAGTGGATACTTGCGTGCCGCACGTTGGTGGTTTAGACTATCCGCATGCACGTGCACGTCCAACTCATCGACGCGCAAGAACTCGTCGCTCCGATCGCCCGTCTTCCGGAGCCAGTGGAGGCGCGTTGGGTCACTTGGGTCGTACCGCAATTGCGTCTCATGGGGTTTCCCCCGGCGGCCAAACTTCAACATACGAAAGTCATTCAGCGCACCGGCTGCTAACGTCAATTGGAGCGTCAAGCGATGTTTCCGCTGCGCTAATTGCCGCTGCCGCACTGCTCGGCCGCCCAACTCGCGCTGCACGTGGTCACTCAGATGGTTCAGTTGAGGATACAGTTGTTCCTTCGTCACGTCCTTGTGCGTGTAGGCAGCCAGCAATTCTTTCAACTGCGTCTTGGCCCACGGCAAGTCGTGCATGACGCTCTTCACGTAGCGCAACTGCCGGAGCATCACACCGTGCTGTGCTGGCCCCAACAAGATCGTCTCAAACGCTGGCGGAACGTGGAGGTGATGCCGGTCGTGCCAGTGCCACACGACGTTACAGTGCCGACGCGTTGGTTTTTTCGAGATCACGAGCTCCGGGACACCGTCGATCGAACCTTTGCGGACGCGGACGACCATTTGAGAGGACGAGATCGACCCGCGACGCCCCGTTGGAGGTAACGGCGTAGAGCCGGTTGTGGCAAGCGCTGCAGCAGCAGCAGCAGACGTCGCCGCCGTCGTCGCTGCCGCCGCTGCCGATGCGCTGACAGAACTCCGTCGACCTTGGCACACGACGCTCGTGGACTTGCGCCGCGTCGTCACCCAGCGCAGTGCAGGTACTTTGTCGTGTGCTGCTGGCGCCGGTGGATGATGCGCTGGTCCAGCTGCTGTCGTATCGCCATCGTCGTCGTCGTCATCGTCATCGTCCATAGCGTCTGGTGGGGCTGTTGTTGCTGTTGTTGTTGTTGTGACAGCAATACTATTCGGTTTCTTCACGGGACTGCGCTTCATCGAGAACGACTTGCGTCGCAACGGGACGACAGTTGCACTCGAACTGAAGCGACGGCCTTTGGAAAACTGGCTCTGACGCAACAGCGGCTGGTCGTTCAGTTCGTTGACTTTGTCCAAATCGTCATCGCTCAGCGCCGTTTCGGGGAATTGAAACTTGAGCCGCGAATTACGTCGCGCACTGGAGCGACTCGTGCCACTTCCATGGCTGTGGCTGTGGCTGTGGCTACTGCCGCGCTGCTGTCGGGGTTCGATCACTGGCTTCTTCTTCGGCTCGACGACGCTGAGCAATGGCGGCGGCACTTTACGGTTCGTCTTGTTGCTCTGGCTCTGGCTCTTCCCCACTGGTCCGTTCAAACGCAGAAACAGCGCAACGCCCTGGGGCGACAACGCGTGGTTACTGATGCTATTGCTCGCACGTCGATTCGGTATTGGTCGGACGCTGTGACGCAATGGCGCAACGTCGTCACTGTCGCTGTCTGCAGCGTCGCTCTCGCTCTGTTCATCGATGTCGTCGTCGCCTGTCGGGTCGTCTTCCGTCTGATTCGAACTGCCAGCGTGCGCATCATCACTCCCATTGCCACTGTTGTCGTCGTCGTCGTCATCCTCGTCCTCGTCCTCATTCTCACTGCTGTTGCTGACGTCGTCGTCGTTGTCACTCGCAATGTCGTCGCGCATCGTAATGTGCGGCTTCTTCTTGTCGTGTTGCTGCTGCTGTTGTTGCTGCTCGTGCTCCGACACCGCGGGCTCGTCATCCTCCTCTTCGTCATTGTCGCTATCGTCATTGACTTCGTACCCGTGCACTTCCCGCAGCAGCACGACGAGTTTTTGGAGCTGCGCGTCGCACAACACACTTTTAACAAAAAATGGTTACAATAACAGTTATAACGCGGTTCCAATAACAGTTACAAAAAAATGGCTACAAAAATCGACGACCGTTTCACAAAATACAAACAGTAACCATCAACGCACTCTTTGCCATGCGACGAGCGACGGAGCGACTCGGACTGCGTCTGGATCTTTGACACGGAGTTCTTGTAGTGTCGACAAGCGCTCTCGAGTGCGTCGTTCTGCACTTCGAGCTGCGCAATGTGCTCCGCCGTGCACTGCAGCTCGCGCGTCGCGGCACTGACGAGTTCGAGGACGCGGTGCTCGACGGCACCGCCTTGGAACACGCCGCTGTAGACGGCGTCGTTGAGCGTCTGTAGCAGACACTCGATCGCTGGAAACTCGGCAGTGAGTGGTGGCAGTGACGACGATGCGACTGCGACGTGCTTTGCGTCCTGCGTGCTGCTCTTGCGCTTGCTCTTGCTGTCCTTGCCACTATCGCGGCGCTTGCTTGGAGTGGCACTGCGCGACGCACTACTCTTCTTCTTGCTTACAGAAAGGTCGTTCGCGCCAAGCGGCGTGACGAGCGCACTGTTGCTGTTGTTGCCACCAGTGTGTGCGCGCGGCGTTGATTTCCGACGCGCTGACGCAACAGCAGGCGACTGCAGCGGCGCAGGCGTCGGGGGGAGCAGTCGTGATGCCGCGAGCTTGGACGCCATGACAAAACAAAGCGATCTCAAATGTCCTTGGACGACGGCAGCGGCGATGCCCGAGTCGTCTCCAGCGCGGTGGATCGAAAAGTGAGGGTTCACGCTGAAGCCCTTCAAGTGGTTACATAGTTTTTATGAAGCTAAAGTTGAGAAAGGCTATGTTGTTTTGCATCGTCGCATGAAACCGACGTCCGGATAGATATCTCATTGTTAGTAGTGGTGTATATATATTGTGATACAAATACATACACGTGTCGGATATTCCTTTTTGGTCGTTGCACTTTCTAGCTTGTTTGGCCTAATATAGGTGGCTCTCATTTAGGAAAGAGAGAAGCTAGAGAAAATATACGAGAGAGAGTCGAAAAAAGAGTAAGAAATAAAGAGAGAGAGAAACTCTACTGTAGTGTGTGTGATAGTGATTTAATAAGAGAAAGAGAGAGAGAGAGCAAGAGAAACAGAAAAGAAGAAATATAAGACAGCAAACGAAAACAAGCGTCGGATTCCGCACACTCTCTATCTCTCAGTCTCTCAGTCTCTCAATCTCTCCTGTTCTCTTGTATACAATCGTATGTCGTCCACACTACCTACCAAACTGCTCTATGCAGCTGCTTTCTTCTTCGGTGGACCACGCGGGAGCTTCGTCCCGAGTGCGCGCTCGAGCTTTGCGATGATGCCGCCATTCGGGATCGCTTTGCCACTCTCGTACTCGGCAATGATTTGCGGTTTCTCGTTGATCGCAGTCCCGAGCTGCTTCTGCGTCATCTTCTTGTCCGATCGGGCTTTGATCAGCGCCTGCGACAAGCTGCGGTCAACGACGTTGTGCTTGAACGTCTCCGTGTCCTCTTCCAGCTTGCGCATGTTGACGTTCGCTGCCGAGTGCGAGCTCTTGTTCGTGCCCGCGAGGTCTGTTTGTAGGTATGCACGTCAGCGACCATTGCAGTTGTATGTTTACAACACAACAAGAACGTACGTTTGGCTTCCGCGACGACGTTGCCCTGACGACGCGCAGCGTTCAGCTGCTGGTTCTTCGCAGCGCCCGTCGCCGGGCCGCGGCTGCCCCAGCCTGCAGTGTCCCAGTCCTGTCCCTGAACGAAGCTCATTGGATTGTTGTTGTGTGGGGGTGTGATGTGGTGTGGGTTGCTTTTAAGAAAAGACGATTCTAATGGCGCTGTCGTGTCTTGTGCTCTTGGTTGATCAGAAGAGCGAGTTTGGGCGAATGAGCGCTTTTGAGGGTTGTTTTTCGAGGACGCCAAGAAATTAACTTCGAGAATATGCGAATTTTACATCCAATTTCTTAATGTGGCGACCAGCACTCACAAAGTTGTCGCAACTATCCGGTATACCGGTACTTTGACTTGATTTTTGCAAGCTTCGCAGTCAAAGAGCAACAACCAGCAACCACATCGTCGAGCAAAGTCGCGACCAAGCGCAGCAACAAGTGCCACCTCGCCGTCGCCTTCTACTCCACCAGCACACGCACGCACGCACAAGCAGCAGCGATGGTGAAAACTGCCGGTCCGGACCTCAAGCGCTACATGGACAAGCGCTTGAGCCTCAAGCTCAACGGCAACCGCAAGGTCACGGGCGTCCTGCGGGGCTTTGACCAGTTCATGAACGTCACGCTCGACGAGACGGTCGAGGAGGTGTCGACGACCGAGTCGAACCGCATTGGCATGGTGGTGCGTCCTGCGTCTGCTTATATAGGAGTGTCTATGGTTGGAGACGCACGTACGCGCAGCTGTGTGCAAGCATTACATACGAGCTTGTAGACAGATGCGATCGTCGCCCATATAATCGCTTTACTTGATCGCATGAAACTGACTGGCGTTGCTGTGTGCCACGCGCCTGTATCCTCATCATCAGGTCATTCGCGGCAACAGCATCGTGCAATTCGAGTGCTTAGAGCGTCTATAAAGCAGCTTGGCGCAAGCAGCTGATCATCTTGCAAGAGCAGATCGCTTAGTACGTGCGCTCGCGTGTTGCACTTGATCTCGCTCCATTCGCTGTCATCGTCGCAGCAGAGCAACAGCACGATGGAGCGACAGAACACACGAATGCAGCAACAGAAACAGAGCGATGGTAAGACCAACGTGATCGATCGAATAGCAATATCTTATTCGTATGATGATGACGTTGCGCTGTTCTTGGGTTTGTTTGTGTGTGTCTGTCTGTGACGGGGGAGGGGGAGGGGGTTGCTGCTTGTCACGCGTTCCGAACATACTGTTGCTGCTAACAAAATGACTATCTGCTTCGCTCCAAGTACCGGTATATTATCATATATGTTTTTTTCATATACCGGTATATCATATTATTTTAATATAATGCACGAGTGGAACATTCCGCAACACTGGCATTTTGCTACTGCTGTACCGGTAACAACACCAGCAAACTCACAACGATGAATCATCCCCAGCACACGACGAGCGCGCGTGATGTTGCTACTGGCGATGACGCGAACAAGCAGCAGCAATCGCCGCACCCACAGCAGCTGCCGCCAGCGATCGAGTTTTCGCCGCAGCAGCTGCTCGTGCTGCAGCAACAGCAACAGCTCCATTTGCTCCAGTTGCAGCAACAGCAACACCAGCAGTTGCAAGCCATGAGTCCGAGCGACGTCCTTGCGATGACTACGATGGCAGCGCAGCAGATGCTCGGGATGGTCATGATGCCGATGATGCCATTCATGATGCCCATGAACCAAGCACTGCATGCTGCTGCGATTGCGAGTACCACAGCACCCACAACAGCACCTCCACTGCCAACGCTGCTCGTTCCGCCACCAACAGCATTCGCAGCATCAACAGTCACCGCCGCCTCTTCCTCCTCTTCCTCTACACCCGATCCCCTCCCGCAGCCACAGCCACGGACCCACAAAGCTGCTGCTGCTGCTGCCGACACAGCACCAAAGCGCAAGCGCGGCCGACCGTCCAAGAAAGACACGCTCGCGACGCGCGTTGAATCCGAGCGGACGCTGCTGCGCAAACAGCCGCCACCACCACTGCCGCTACCGTTTCCGCTCTGGGGCTACGGCCTCCCACCCCTCGTCCCGGGCATTTCAGCACGACTGCTGGGCAGCAGCAGCAGCAGCAACGCTTCACTCCTGCTGCCAGCAACAGCAGGTACCGACAGCGCTGCTGTCACGTGTCACCGCATTGCGGACTTTCTCACGGCGACAACACCAACGCACCACGACCATCACGACCACCACTACGCAGACCAACAACCCACCGCCAAGAAGAAAGCGCGCAGTAGTACGGGGAACCCACGCGGTCGCCCGCGGACGCGCTCGCGACCTGGCGAGTTTGTCCGACCGCGGTCGAAACTCTCGGCAATTGCACCTGCAGCACCTGCAGCAGCTGTTGCAAGTGCGCCACTGCCAGTCGCGCCATCGAACAATCCTGCATTTGCGCTGTTGTACAGTAGCAGCAGCAACAGCAGCTACGACGACGAACAGCTTGACGAACACGGCGATGCGAGTCGCTTTGTACCATTGTAAAACAGAATGTCGACACATGCGTGGGATGGAGTAGACTTGAGATTTGTATACGTGTGCGACACCATAAAAGAAAATTGTTTTGAAAAAAACACTTTTTTGTATTCTTCTTAGCGAACCGCGTCAAAAAAACACTTCTTCCCCACCATCGTCGTCGCTCACTGCGTCGCTGTCGTAGTAATCAAACGTATAGTCGTTGTTGTCGTCGCCCTGTTGGTGACATGTCGCATACACAATAGAGCCAGTGGATCCGTCAGCATCCTGTACAATCCATACAGAGAGAGAGCCAGAGCCAGAGAGAGAGCAACGCACGAGATCTTCGTCCTGTTCGTCCACTCCATCGTCGTCGTCTGCTGTTGCATTGTTCGTCTTGTCGACTTGCTTCTGTCTTTCCTGCGCTTCGAGCGACTTGAACACGTGCTCAAACGCGCGTGGTTGCATGATGGTGCTACTGCTAGTGCGGTTGTTGAAAGACGCAGCGCGTGCAGCGTTACTGCTAGTCAGCGTATTTGACTCGAGCTCGTGGGGGACAAACACGTCGGTTCGAAGCAGTGGCTCGGGGATCGTCACGTGGACGAATGCTGCAGGATTCAACGCATCCATTGCCATCGTTGCGTCCTGCTGTCCCCACGGTTGGTACAGGTTCTCGAGCTTGTGCGCCAGTACGCGCTGGCGCTGGATCAAGTACGCATCGCGGTCCGTCAGTGGCTCGGGCTGTGGCAACTGCAGCGGTGGGTACAGCGCCGATCCGTTCTCGGACTGCAGAGCGTTGAGATCGAGAAAGCGACGAGCACACAAGCAACAATGACGTGAATACGAAGCACGGACAGTGTGTACATGGCCGTTGCAATGCAAGACCCACGCAAACGTACGTGCAAGAGCTCCATCTGGGCATGTGACAGCCCGAGGTCTTCGCGCGTCTCATCGAGCATGTCGGCGAGTCCCGAGTCTCGGCTACCACCGAAGCGGAAGCGACCGCCGCGGCCGCGTCCTCTGCTCATGTTGTGTTGTTGCTGCTGTACGGTGCACTGTGTGGCGGATATGTGGAGGAGCAGACGTCGACGTACGAGTGCTGTAGGCGAGAGACGCACGCGCACGACGATTGGATCGGCGCTGGTGCGACTAATCTGATGGCAAGCGACGTTCACTGGTCAGCGATGTGAACTGCAAGCTTTGTAAATTAGCAATGTTTTACTCATAGTGAGCTTCTCATATTTTGCAGACGACAGTATTTCAGAGTTGCAGTACATTACAAGTCTATAAACTATTACAGTATTATTGTAACGCATTACAGTGTACACCATTTCTCAATTAATTTCGTCAAAACGTCAAAAGATTTCGCCAAAAGTTCATGTCACTTCTGCGTTATGTTAACCTCTAGTACATAATACCTACCTACATTTATTGTGGAATTATTCTTCATCAAAACAACAGCACACCAGAGTGATAGCATCTTCTGGCGGCGACTTTCGGCGGTTACGTTGACGAGAGCAACGATAGCAACGAGGACAACTGACGCACAGATCATATTGTTTTTGGATCTGCGCGCAAAGTCCTATGCCGATTGTGCTTGCTCCACTAACAAAGCGGTACAAAGTACTATATATAAAATTTTAATCGCCTCTATATCTAAATGGCGATTTCACATTAAACACGTTTACGCTCTAACAGTACGCAACTTATATCACACATCAGTTTTAGATATTGTATAACTTATAGTACTTCCAGAAATAAATTGAATCATACACAGTAAATATATCATTTGCTTCGCACGTACCCAAATACACATTTCCAGTGAGCAAAATCTATAACTTTAGTTAAAACAAACACTTGTGAGATCGTAACAGAACGTCTATGAGATCGAAATATATATCATAGACTTGTTTACTTAGAATATCATTATTAATATCATGATATACAAAACATGTAATAGCGTTGCATAAAGCCAATACAAATTTTGTCCGCAAATAAATACGTTTGTACGTAATACCACATCGCATATATCACACATTACACAAAAAAAATCAGACTTATTTGCTTGGATTCAATGCAGTACGACCCGCTAACATTTCCATATATTACATACTGGTTTATTAGCCACAATCTTTTTCACCAAATGCACATGATTTATCGGAGATTTAGGAGAACACGACACATGGTAAATACTTATGCTTGTATATGCATACCTTACATAATGCCGCTTATAGCACACACAGCTGATATCTCTTTAATAGAAAAGATAAGAATAATCTTAAACCGCTTTATAGATACATGTATGATTAACCACAGCTCATACTGTAGCATATATTCTCAGTCTACATACACGTATGATTTATATCAGATATTGTGTGGTATCATCGCGTATAACAACAGTATATTTGAGCGAAAAGTCGTCCCCAAACCTACACACAGATACGGCTTGGCTCATTGTACATTTACTTATCCCATTTGCATCCCAGTTGAAACGGTGAAGGTACGTCGACAACGCGTAATGGTAAATGTGATTTGGGCATGTATATAGACAGGTTGGATTTGACTTGAAGTGAGTATACGTGATCGTCAATGTCAACATTGAATACAGTACATAACAATGGACTAAAATGTGTTATATATAACGACTGAAAGGTAGGGTATGACATTATGTAATTGTACCTTACAAAACCAAAATCTACTTTAGTGTTAGTACGAAAAGTATAAATATCAATTAAAAATGAGTAAACAGTTTTGACAGGTAAAACGCGTCTCAAAGTGACTATACCATACAAATACCAACATTATCTATAGAAACAGCGATTAATTTGATAATTTCGACACAAAATGAGCGATATCAATTTTAACACGTTGTAAGTGACTTGAAGTGACTATATCATACTATTACCAACATCTTGAAAACAACAATGAATATGACGACTTCTCCCAAAAAGTAAGCGAAATCAGTTTTGGTAGGTTATAATTCACATGAAAAGACTACAGCATACTAATACTAACATCCACTTTAAGAACAAACAGCGAACACGTTATGGATTTCGACCAGAAGAACGCAATATCAATTTTGACAGTATGTAATTCACTTAAACTCACTATATCATACTATGACCAATATCCTTATTGAATTAGTGAACAGTATCGATTATGACAGAGCATAAGTTACTTGAACCAACATGTGGATAGGATACATCGGAAAGTTTTGAGAATGTCGACTACAAGTGCGTCCTATGAGTTGTAAATTTACCATTCTTTTAGGGACATCCTATTTATATTAAGTGTGTAAATTGTATGTACTGACCAACAGTGAGATACAACTCTTGACAGATCATCACACACTTAAGGTGAGTGTACCATACTAATACCAACATGTGTATCGGATTTGTCAGGTAAATTTTACAAATTCGACTAAAAGTGAGAAGTATTTATTTGAAAGTTCTAACAAACCAGATACAACGACATATGAAGTAGTTTCGTAATTTGTTTCTTTGTCGATCCAAATTACCTATATCATACCAATGCGAAGTCGCACGCATGTGTGCACTTCTTTGTTACCGACGTTTCGATTTTTTGTCGAACAGAATGTTGCCGTACCGCCACTCTCGATGCCCAAGCAAAGTTGCACCACAGCGTGTCAGCGTCACAGTGTGTTCGCGCTGTCGGCATGTCAGTCGCAACGTTACGCTGCTCTGCGGTTGTGCTGTTTATGCTGCTAATGTTGGCCCCGCTACAAGCCAAGTGGTTGCTGTCGACACATCGCAGTCGCAATAGCAGCAACAGAGGCTTGCAGTATCATCCACTCCACTGCCAGTTCAACTTAATCACTCTCGAGTCGTCATTAAGTCAAGAGTTGTTGTTTTCACTTTCGCTCGCATCAGCAGAGCCAAGCGTGTAATTGCGAGCTGATTCCGACGTAGCAAGTCGTGACCTACGCAAACGAGGAGAATACCAACACCATTGCCGCAGTCGTAATAGCAGCAGTGATGAGTGGTGCAGTCGTACTGTAGCGAGCTGCATCTGGTTTTGCTGCAAAGTTTGCAATTGTCGACACTGCAACAGGGGTTGCAATAAACAAGCACAACAACGACTGGCATTAAATACTTATTTACATTCAAAGACGTTTGTACACACCAAAACGACAGCAAGTGAGCGACAAAAGTTGAGATTGTTTAGTAGCACACAACCGTGCAATCAGAACCGTAATACTAAAACCTCCGATGTCCACCATCACCCTATATTGGAACGCTACTCACTGTCGTCTACAACGTGCGATCTTAGTGTCAAAAGTTCCCAAAGCGACTTAATAACACGCAAAAACGTGATCATTTCAAAGTTCGATGGAGCGAATAGGCCACGATGCGGTGTGTGCACCAACTTGGTCAGAGAGAATAGTCTCTCACACATGTTGCTCGTTGGTTGTATGTGCGTCAGCAAGGGTGGTAGAGCGCACTTTTCTGGTCACCACGACCTCGAGTAGCGCCGTTGCTTATGACGGCAGTCACGAAGTCTGCTACTTCGCGATCGCCGCTCGCTTCAACAAGCGGCGAGACAGCAAGTAAAGGGCAACGCACTTAGAGAGCGAACACAGCGCCAAAGTGCATCGACCCAGATGTCCACCCGTCGAATGCGATGTCGATCTTCCCTTGCATCCCATTCGAGTTGGCTTGACACATACGCGTAGACGCGAGCTCCATGGTCGACTTCAACGGCTTGCTTGATGTTGGGCGCGATGAGGAGATGGAACACGTGAGAGGATCGTTGACCTAACACATTGGCATATTGCGTTCCACCACCCAACGCATCCACTTATACAAGCGGGATGTCCGCTTTGAGACAAGGCCATGTGCTTGGGTGAACCCACTTGACGAACGCGCTGACCTATCAAACTGGCTGTGAAAATCGGGATGTTTCGAAATGATTACTGAAGCAAGTACAGAATGGTACTTCAGGACGTTACT
The DNA here is from genome assembly GCA_023337595.1 of Globisporangium camurandrum. NCBI lineage: Eukaryota > Oomycota > Peronosporomycetes > Pythiales > Pythiaceae > Globisporangium > Globisporangium camurandrum. Next base: position 28,635 of record JAADXH010000199.1, read on the forward strand.
GCAGATCTTGCAGCGATAAAACCAGCGTCTGCTTCAGTGTCGAAGAACTGGCTGAAGCAGCGTTGCCGGAGGTCATGGCGACTAGGAGTGGTGTTGAGTGAGACGTCGGTGGAGACGTTGGCAGCAAGCTGCAAAAAATCACACGTGAAAGCTTCCGTGTGTTTCTCAATACGACGATGCATCAAAAGCTGACGAGAGCTTTGCGCACAAGTTATAATGAGTGGACGCCCAATCGAAGCAAAACTACCTTTATCGTTGAATGTGAGTGAGCGCATAGAATCATTTCTTGTGTAGTGATTTTCGCACGTTGTAAAGTACTCGTTTAGACAGGAAATTATTTGTACCAATTGAATCAATAACATGTTTTACAGGAACACTGTTAACCAGAAATATTATTTCATACATTATACTCTATTTGTCAAACCATTGTCAAATTACACTTTTGTATAAGCAGGCTTTGAATGTATTGTTGGTCTTGACTTATGTGGGGGTCGAATAGGCAGGTTTACACTGCGTCCGACATAGGTGAAATGCACAAAGCAGTCTGACCGACTTCGCGCAGCATCTCCATGAGTTTAACGTTTGCAGATGCCGCTGTACTCAATTCACACATTTACTCAATCAAAAGCATTGTGGCGACACCTTCACCGACCGATGTATGTGCAGCTAATTAACCGTAATGACGAGACGTTTTCGTGTTTATATTGAGACAATTACTAGATGCCGTGTCGTCACATCATGGCGGTTCTTGACCATTGGGTCGTTTGTGCATAACGTTTACGTTCGACGACTATTGATACTTGATTAAAGCCGCAACAGAGCTATTCTCCATTTTCGATCCAATAGGGCTTCCAATTAATCGCAAGTTCGTGCGCGATGGATCTACATCTTCATAGACAGAGCAACGCCAGACGCCACGCGGCGAAACTAATTTCGTCCTTCAGCGAAGATGCGCTGCATGTTCATGTCGATCAATTACATGCCCATATTGTCGCCCTGTTCGTCACAGCAAAACAGCATGTCTCCACAAATAGTTTTAGGCTCGCATACATCACGCATGTACAGTCGCACGCCAGCAGAAGACAGTGTTGCATGAGTTCATAACACTTCCGTTTTGGTTTTTGAAGAGTGTACCAAGTGCATGTAATTCTACATGCTGTATTGATCAGTGCTTGTGTTTGCATTCGGTTCCTCCGATGGGAACGTCGTCACTGACGGTAGGGTTAAAGGAATTCCGATGTCACGTTTTTGTCGTCGCTGTTATGTATCCTCGTTTTTGGTTTTTGATGTCTGACTTAAGCGCAGCTGTTGTACAAATGATTTTATGCACTAAAATAGAGTGCCGAGTCTCTGATATGTCTTGATTGTGTTGAATGGATCTAATGTAGTGGTATTAATACAAATGATTTATTCTGGCAGATGTGTTTAAATTGATTTTATGATTGTGTCTAATAAATACTCACGAGTATATGTCTCATTGTTTTACACGGAAACATATGGTAGTTAGAAATGTGCGAGATGAAATGACCTCTTTTTTAAAGTAGGGAAAATCAATTTCAATCGTTTGTGAAATCGAGCTGGGGTTATTGTAATTAAGTTTGCAAAACCTAACAATCATTCATACATGTGGTACTAATAATATTGGCCAAATTTTTATGAATACTAGTAGTACGCGAGAACAGAGCATCTTTCCGCAAGTTGGAATAACCAACATCTAATTGTGGTGTAGTCGAGCTGAGGTTGCTGTGGTTCTACTTTGCAAAATGCAAATTTACAGAAGTCATTTATCCCTCTTTCTATTCTGCTAAAATGGTATACCATATAAAGTATATTACTAGCAAATACATGTCATCAAATTCCAAGATTTCCAGTTTTCATGAAATATGGAATGTACATGAAACGCAGAAAGTGTTTAATAATCAAAGGTACATCGCTAGTGCAATTACAGCTAGCATTTTTTGATACATCAGCAGCAATGACAAAAAGCGGCTTACTTAAGTTGTGTCAGCTGCGCTCAATTTCGACATCTTGTAATCTTTTACAAAATCTATGAGCCTTAAGCCATATAGTTAGTATTACTCGTACCCCACACTGTTCGGGGATTCCGCTATAACATCGGCGACTGGTTGCACGTCTAATCTGCTGATATTGCGGCATACTAGTACTATGCCATATAAATATTCAGGGGGCCAACTTAATAACGGAAAGTGTAGATCATTAAGGTAGTCCATTTCTCAATTTGGCTGACTATGAGATGTAGTTGTGTAACGTAAATGTGCCACTACATTTCTGGCGATTCTGTATGATAGGGTGTCTTATTCTTTCGATTGGTCAATAAAATATATATCACAAGTTGCACCAAAAATATACCACGCCGTACCACTACACAATCGGCCGTTAGGTTTTCGTTGAAGTTTCACCATCGAATGATATTCGCTCATTTCAATTTTTATAGCCAATGGTTGCTTCGTTTTGACACCCATCATTTTCATTCGATGAAATGGCGCACAATCAACGGAATATCTTATCGTCGAAAGAGACCGTGTCTTAATCGTTTGTTCGTCATATTAACCCGAATGAAGCAGGTCATACTAGCAATTAAAGCTATGAACGAACACAATGCCCTAAAATCGGAATGATCGACTATCAAGTGGTACAGAGTACTACTAGTTTTGCTGATGCAAAAAAGGAACTTTGCAGTGTTTTGTTCATTTTCTAATGGTGTCTCTTTTTCGCGTCAAAGATGTCAAGTTTACAAGCGACACAGGCGATTAGTCGATCGTCTGAATAACAGCATACATTTGCACGAGCTTTAAAATATTGTGCACACATTCTTGTGTTGACGCCACAAATGTTGGTCTCATTATCGCGTTGTTCAAAGATCGGCAAAAGTTGGCGAGTTTGCAAACGATAAAACACAAAGGCTATTTTCCAAATGACATCGTTGAGCGCACTGCAGCAGCAGTCGCTCGCGGCTGCACCAGCAGTGCAATTGAAAGATTATGGCGCGATCGACAGCAACAACAAGCAGCCAAGCTCGTCACAAATAGACACCAGCGCGCTGTTGAAGTCGCCGCCATCGTCGTCGATTGCGCGAGTATCCTGGTTTTCCAAGCTGCTCTTCTCGTACGCGAACCCGGTGCTCGCGCTTGGGAACACGCGGCAGCTGCAGCAGCACGATCTGTGGCAGCTCGAGCGCGAGAACCGCGCAAGCGAGGCGTCCAAGCGCTTCAAGACGCAGTTCGTCGCG
>JAADXH010000200.1:0-31820 GCA_023337595.1 Globisporangium camurandrum
GTTTCTGTCTGTGTTTCGGCAAGTTTGCCAATAAATGATCAGCTACATCGTATATACGTACTTCATCGGGCGTCAATCCCACACGTTTCTACACCTCAATTAGTGGAGGTGTTCGAGTGATGTAAATTCACGTCGGGATGTTGTCAGCTGCAACTCGACAATCTCCTCTTACTTGATAGCGTTACTTCTTCTATACTCCCACCTTCCGATGCAAATCCACTGTCTCGATGGCTTCGTTCGCAATGGTAAAACAACTCGACGACTACTGTGCGTGTGACGCCTCCGTGAGTCCATGCAAATGGCCGAGCTTGAACGACGTCATCACTTGACGGAGATTTTTGTCGTCTTTGTTCCATTGTACAATGGCGTAGATTTAAATGCGTAGTCACAGAACATAAAATGTTGTTGGCGATTAATGCTGACTGTCAACCGACTGGTGCCGCCTACATGCCAATCGCTGGATAGTGCTGCCAACTCAATCGGTGCGCACAGTCACACAAATACAGACGCACCTTGGCTTTGCAGTTCATTGCTCGCAACTCTTTGTATCGCTTTCTCTGCCATGTCGCCATATTGCTAGTGTGTGTGCACTCGTACGTCTGCGCATACACGTCAAAATAGACCAGGATATTCTTGAACGACGACAGGCTGTCGTCGATAAGCTTGTTATGTGTATCCGCTCTCACGGGTGGTACCTAACAGTAATGCTGTTACATACACACACACACGCACAAACACTCATGAGTACTGCGCCTACACAACCAAACGAACGAACAAGCACACCACGTACCCTGATATGCGAGCGCACTGCACACAGCGATATACGCGTCGTAAACTTCCCACGTCGAGAACACACGTTCGTCTGGTACTGGACTTGTGGCGACGATCGGACAGTCGGGCTGCAACAAGTGAGACGTCACTTGATATGTGGCTGCCTGCGATGACGCCTGCGAGGTCATCGCTTGAGGGGGAGACAAATGCGCGGCACTGCCTGCGCCTGTCTTCGTGTCTTGGGACTCTCTCGGTGACTGCAACCTGACACACGGCGAGGCTGCACGTTTTCGTGTCGCCATGTGGTTCGTCGTCGTGCGGTTTCGCGCCGTTTGGTAGGGGAAGAAAACGAATGGAGCGCTAAAAAGCGCTAGAACTAAAATTCATTAGCAGATCATGTATACTATTCCACAAGACAGTTGACCATTAAATCTCCGCTGTTGACCTCAAAATCAAAGAACCAATGACATTCATAATTTATGAAATTAATATCCAATTGATCCACGTTAACTATACTCCATTAAATTTGTTAGGTGGTCTGATGAAGAGGCAGTAAAAAGTTGTTACTGCCGAAATTATTTATGACGTGACCGATTGCTACTTAAAAAGTTTACATCATGACCAATCAAAAACAGTATATACGACTTTGCAGTCATCCGACACATAACACAATAGTGACACTTTTGGCTTTCAATCTCATGACTTGTGCAAAATTCAAAACGCAATACAAGAAGTCGGGGGACCAAGTACAATGCACAATGAGCGCTCCGAAACAAAAATATCCGTACAAAACAAGCATAACGGAAACGTATCCGACGGCATCACGCTGCGTGATTGCGTGATCTGACGGACCGACCGGGTGAACGCGGCGCTTTGAGAATGAATGCAGGCAGAGGACTTCACAACCACTGGTATCAGCAATGCAGATAGTAGACCAAGGAGACTTGTGTTCCACGATGAACGGTAGGTTATGAGGATGGGAAAGTCGTCAGGCGTAAAACCCACCCTCGATGCTCTTGCGAGCCATGCCGCCTTGTCCTTCTATGCACACTACACTTAATACAATAGCTCAGCCAACTGTTTAAGCTCGAATGCACGTGTAGTCGTACTCACGACTGCTCATCTTGTATCATGCAAGTCTGCACGCTGAGTCGCAAGTAATTCAGTTGCACTTAAACTGACTCAGTCACCAAGACCGACCGGGTCCGTAAAATTTATTGGCAAGTATAGTGTCTGTCTCAGCAGAGCACTGTCTTCATAAACCGAGACAGCTTAGGATAGGCGATGTCTGGTCTTGAAAAGTGCACCAGGAACTGCAAGCACCCAACACGTTCACGAAACGGCACTTTCGGATCCGGATTTATGATGTCAGCGGGTGGAAGCGTCTGGCCATCAAGTTGAGATGTGGCGACGGCTTGCAATCAGTCGTCTGAAACCGCACGAGAATTATAACAATATACGCGGTCTGTGATAGTGCCATCGCACAGTTCTTGAGTGTCGACATGTGCAATGCGAGTAATCGATGCACAGTAACAAAGTTTCATAATTTTAAACCGCAATCGAATGTTACAAATCACACAGCATCCGTGTTTCCAACTAAAAATGATGTCGTCCATATATACTGCAAGAAACACCTCGTGCACCTTTCGAACTTTTCTTACATTAATGCCAGCATCGGGAACAGCACATGCAGTAGCTTATACAATGCAACTTGCTTGGAAGCATACAGACTTCGCTGCAACTAACAGTGTCATCCAGTCCCGTCGTCGTAGTCTCTTAGTTGCTGCATGTACACAATACTTTCGACCTTGCCGTTCAAAAAAGCGATGACATGTCACTATGTCGAATCGGCTTCTGGCGCATTATTATAATCACAAGGAGCAGACGCAACGACTCAATACGAGCCACTGGCAAACGTTTCCAAGTAGTCCCTTCCAGACGCTTCTCGATTTCCACGAACAGCCAGTCGTCTGTTACACCAAATAAAATTACCGTCCGCATCGGTCTTTCGAGCAAGTACCTACGTGTTTGGTAAAACGTTGATATCACTAGGACGATCAACAAGTCGCCACGTCTCGTTTCGTGCTAGTGCCGCAATCTCGTCGTCCATAGCCGCAATCCGCTCGTCGCGTTCAGATGAATCGAGAGCTTCTTTCACAGTCGGACTTCCGCTGCGTCTGTCTCAGCCGGACTCTACGCTTGGGAATCCCTATAGTCTCCAATCGCTCTGCGCTTACGATGTCATGGGCACGATCGGGATCTCGTTTCTATCATTAAGGCTGCTGCCATTCTTAAGTCAAACCAATATATCGCCGATATAATCTGGGAAAACGTCTACCTCGCGAGCTGAATCGACGCAGTAAATTTAAGAATCACCGTACGCATCAACCATGCGATCAATGCAGTTTAAGCTACCGAAACACTAGGAATCAAACCACAAGTGATGCAAACGATCTACAGCCGCTAATGATCAGCATGCAGACGTCACTCCGAGTGCAATTGCCACAAGGCGCAGCAGATAGCATTTGGCTAGACTTTTTCGGCATGTGCATTTGACCTTGTGACGCATCCGAAGCTTGAGCAAAACGTCGTTCGAGCGATACTCAATCTAGGGGTACTGCGGCTCCGCTACGCCTTCGATATATACAACGACAAAATAGATCATGAGCGAGATGCAAGAAAAGCCAAGGACCAGTGTGGTGACGCAATGATCCAAGCCATTTACAAGATCAAGCCGTGTGGGTTTGAGCTGCTCGTGTTTCGTGGACGTATTCATGCGGAGTCTCGCACGTACTCGAAGACGTCACTTGATCGTTTGAAGCGTTTGTTACGTTCTGCAAAACATTCAGTGGAATTAAGTATGTCGCGTGGCTGTATGACAAAGGCGTTAAAGTGCGCGTTGCAATTTGCAATACACGAGTATTGAAAAGTTTCAGTTGATGCATCGACGACAACATACATATCCGGATGTGCCCATTACATGTATTGCATGATCGACAACTAGATCGTGGTCGACGGTAGCTTAATTGTGCAGCTGCGAAGCGTACCGTAACTCGGAGCACCGATTGGTCCACAAGGACCGAGAACTTGCTGCTGCTTTGTACCAAGTCCTAGACGAAAAGTTTGAGTAGCAAGCGAGTTGGAGCTGCACACATAGCGACCCTCTTGGCGATTTAAAAAATCATGGGGCATCGATGCAGAGCGATTTCATGCGATCAGACGTTACGTGTGTATTTGTCGCGATATACAAAAATACCGTCAGAAATACTTCTGGTGCCATTGACGCCAAATATAATTAGTGGACAAAGAGGAGCGTCGTCGCTGCACCTGATTTTCCGGAGACTGGTTTCCAGGAAAGTGCGTTATGATTTGCTGTGCTAGTGCATACGTCAATCAGCTAGCTTGGACCTGAGAAATGCACGCCGACCGAGCCGCTGTTCAGTGTATCGTCGATGTCGCTTCGCATTCCTAACATCTCGAGATGCTACTGTGACAAGCAGCAACGATCAGTTAGCAGAACACGCTATTTGTCAAGCTGTTATTGTGTGTGCAACGCATCAAGGGGACAATGTGTTCGAACGATGTCGGAGCGAGTTCCCAAGCACCATGCGGGCAGCAAGCGCGTATTCATTCATGGACAAAAGTGAAGGATTACAGGAATGCGTGAGCAAGGGTTAATGCCAAGCGGTACGGAATGTACACACACACCGCGCGTACGACAGTTGACATCAGTTGACATCACAAACAGACGACAAATTACGCAATCTCGTTTCGTAGATCCGCTGGTTTGCTGATAGGTTTACCCAGCGAAACATACTTTGTTTGAACGGTGAGTTGCATGGGCGCGTTCACTACCGACTCGGAACAAAATACAGGGTAGAGTGTGACTAATAACCAGCCGATAATGTATCGCACCTCGAAATTGAATATAGCTTGTGTTATTGTAATAAGTTATGTGAATGCAGCTATATATATTGTACGTGGTATTTGTGATGCTCTACCCTGTACTTCGAACGCTGCACGTTTGAGACGTCGCGTCTCATGAGGTATTTTTCAAATCGATATATGTATTAAGTTTACGTTTTTAACACATCAGTACCATGTGCATTTGTGATAAAATGGGAACTTTAAACGCTTGCATTTGCTTTGCTGACATATAATAATACGAGCAGTATTTACCTACTTGTCGTGACTTGCACTGCTACCACGGCTAAATATGTATCGTATTATCGCTTTAACCGTGCTCGTGGAGGGGTCATGAATGAGATTGGTAAATGTGCTATTTAGTGGTCGTATTAGTAGTACGTGTATAAAGTCCTTGAATATATGTAAGCAATGTTATAAATCGATTGAAGAATCGAGTTAAAACACAGGGATACAATATATATTGGTAATTGCAAATTAAACAGACATAAAACCGTAGTCGCGGCGAGTAGTTAAGCATAACGTTTACTTTCAAGTCGAATACAACAGATTTGCTGTGTTTGTGAAAAATTTGCTGCATGGGTAGCTGGCTCCCCTCAGTCCCAAAACAGGGAAGTACTTTTTAGTTTATATTGTCACAAAACGAGTTTAAGCGGTATATCTAAATGGTTTGCAAAAACACATGTTACAGCACCGTTTTTCCGATGATGTGGCTTTTTCCGGTTGAAAGACATGAATGGCATCAACGTGTTTGATACTGGCATCATATGAATGACAACGACAATATATCTTTCGACGTCGTTTTGTCAATAGCTATTTGTCAGCGTACTTGTTTTTATTACTTACAGGGTATTGCTGCTCATGCATATCTGGTGTATACCTTAACATAGGAAATACGGTATATGACCCGAGTACTGTCAGGCTCCATATTTTTTTATTCCTCATGTAAACGATAATTTACGTTAATCCTATTCGACTTTCGATTGATCTTTGTACTTGCGAATTGGCGACCTTAGTTCAATTCAAATGTCTGCCTCGGATCTACTTCTGATATGCTTGATGAATCAAAACGAAGTCAATACACCGTAATATACATTAGCAATGCCAACTCGTGTATCAAAGAGGTGAAAAGTAGATATTTATAAGAGGTCACATGCTGCTTTGTAGGCGCGTCTAAATGCCGAAATATATTCCACTCATATATTTCATATTTAACTAGCATATAACTTTATGATCTAATTACAACAACATTTATCTTGATCTACTGTATAGTATTTCGATTAAAGAGAACACTCAACACTTCAAGGCGACGAGCTCAGAAGCGTCGCTGCCGCCGAAGAAGACGAGCTCTTGCACCGCCGGACTTGCACACACACACTTGCCACTCGACATACAACGCACGACGATGCAGGGACTGTTCCATAGCGCACGCGAGTACCTCACGCCGGTGCTCAAAGAGTCGTCGTTCGAAGACAAAGGGCTGCTCACGCCCGAGGAGTTTGTCAAAGCCGGCGACTTGCTCGTGTACAAGTGCCCAACGTGGCGATGGTGCGTTGCGCTTAGCGCCTATGTCTTGCATGCACGCGCGATTGTGTTTGCTCACACACGTACTGTCATTACAACTGTAAACAACAACCAGGGAGAGCGGTGATCCGAGCCTTCAGCGCTCGTACCTGCCCGCCGACAAGCAGTACCTCGTGACACGCAACGGTGCGTCTATCGTCTTTATCTAGCTGCTCCATGGGCATGTGTACTAAACGCTATTGCCCTAGTCCCATGCCAGCGCCGTGTGACGTCGCTGGAGCTCAACTACCAAACCGAACGGCCGGTCGATGGTGAAGACGACTGGATTGCTGCGTCGTCGTACGCAACGGCAGGGACCAACACTCACGATCCATCGAGTACGTGTTTTTGTCCTAGTGTGTTTTGTCGCTTGTACCGTATATATAGTAATATCCACTGACTGCATTTTGTTCTAAACGACACGCAGCACTTGTACATGAATTGGAACACATTTCGCTCGACGCAGAACACTCCAACGCACAACCGCCACTGCCGCCTGCAAGCAGTGGCAGCATCCTCGATGCGATCGTCACGGAGCATTTTGCAGTCGCTCCTGTAAATGACGACACAGCGCCGCCAGACTTGAGCGCGTTTGACGATCTGGACAATTTAGTCGACGACGTAGACGACGACGCTGCGTTGCCGCCGCAGTATCTCGTTGCAAGCGAACCAGACGACGACGACAACAACAGCAACGACGCGATCCTGTATACGCGGACGTACGACCTGTCGATCACGTACGACAAGTACTACCAGACGCCGCGCGTGTGGTTGTTTGGGTACGACGAGACGAACCAGCCGCTCTCGGCCGATGCGATGTTTGAGGACATCATGCAGGACTATGCGAATCGGACGGTCACGATGGAACCGCATCCACATCGCCCCGCGCTCGTCCATGCGTCGATCCATCCGTGTCAACACGGTGCGGTCATGAAACGTATTGTCACGACGATGCGCGACCATCAGTCGCTTGCGTCTGACGGCGAGAATGAGAACGAGAAGGAGGACAAACACGATGGAGGACGCGAGATCCGGAGCGACCAGTACTTGTTTTTGTTCCTCAAGTTTATCCAGTCGGTCATCCCGACGATCGACTACGACCATACGATCGAAGTGGATGCACGCAAGTAGTTGGAGGAGGTAGCGCGTGTGTTTTGTGGATGCAGACACGCGTAGATCGTACGACTCCAGCAGCTTGTAGGAAGTGAGAATGAGCTGATGACAAAAAGCAATCTTGCCCTTTTTGTTTTGTTTTCTCATTTTATCCCGCTCATTGTTGCTTGTTTGTTGCTCATTTTTTGTGTGTTCTTGTTTGCTGCTCATTTTTTGTGCTTTGTGTTTGTGAATTTGATTTGCATGGTTTCGAATGTGAGAAAGACGTGACCAAATTTGTATCTTTGGCGCAAAAAGAAGCGTACACGCGCGCGCAAGAGAGCAAGCAAGCAAGCAACGCGAGCGACGAGCACTTGCACGAGGAAGCACGAGCACGTTCTTGTACGCACGCATACACACACGCGTAGACGCAAGGCGCACAATGGTGTTTGTGACGCTCAAGTACATCATCATCGGCGACTCGGGTGCGGTTTGCATGCTGCTGTGTGTGGCGACGTGCACCTACATAGACACTAATGCTGTATGATGATGCACGCACAGAGGTCGGCAAGTCATCGCTGCTGCTGCAGTTCACGGAGCAGCACTTCCAGCCGATCCACGACCTCACAATCGGCGTCGAGTTTGGCGCGAAGCTGCTCGACCTCGATGGCCGGAAAGTGAAGCTCGAGATCTGGGACACTGCAGGACAGGAGACGTTCCTGTCGATCACGCGGTCGTACTACCGTGGCGCAGACGGCGCATTGCTCGTATACGACATTGGCCGGTGCGTCGTCGTCTCTACATGCCTCACTATCTGTTGTGTACCATTCAAGTGGTTATATGCATGGTGCTGTCGTCGCCGTTGCTGACACGCATATCGACAGACGCGATAGCTTCGAGCACCTCGCACGTTGGCTTCACGAGTGTTACCAGAATGCGCAGAATGAGAGCATTGAGATCATGGTCGTTGGCATGAAATGCGATCTTCCAGCACGGTACGACTTGCTATTTTGTTGTTGTTTGCTTGTATCTTGTGTTTACAAGTTTGCGTCTTGCTTGCTTCTTGTTTGTAATGTTATTTGTTTCTTGTTTGCATCTTGCATATTTCTTGCTTGGTTGTTGCTTGCATCTTGCTTGCTGACACGATTGTGTATAACTCATTTAACGGGCAGTGATCGACAAGTGAGTGAAGCAGAAGGTCGCGAGTGGGCGAACGCACATGGTCTCTACTTTATCGAAGCATCGGCAAAGACAGCAGTCAACGTCGAGCAGGTGCGTTTGTCCCCACGCGCTATTGCTGCCTTGATTTCACAGATACGCTGACGTCATGGAACAAACAAATGTATCAACTCCACTAGGTATTCTCCCAGACAGCCGCGACGATCCTTGGAAACTTTGACTACGTGAACCACCAAGTGCGCAAGACGTCGAGTGCGAGTCGCATTGCACTCGAGAGCGACGCGCAACAGCAGCGCAATGGCACCAAGTCGTCGGACTGCTGCTCGCTCTGAGGTGTGGGTCATCCATCGTAAATGCCCCCACATTGCAGACACGTTGAGCGTAGGAGGATGTTAAAGAAACATAAAAGCGCAGCAAGAGCATCCGCAGCACCAGGCTGTAGGCAATTAGCTAGATTTTTCCAGTACTATCCTCATGACATTTGATTGTGAATACATTGTGTGTTGTTGTTTTGTTGTTTGCGTTGTTTGTTGCTGTTGTTGCTAGTCACAAGATTCTCTAAGTTTATGGTCGCGTAGTTGTTGTAAGTCACAAGAGTCTCTACATTTATGATCCTGAAGCGGCGTGGATTGCAACCATTCTTGTCATTCTCACTTGCACGTCGTAGAGACTTGCGCCTCCTATCGCCCCGTTGCTGCTTGCCTACTGCTGTTACGATGGATCCAATGCGTGCGCTCGACATGGAGCATCGCTCTGGCATTGCGCCAAGTGAGATCGACGCCTTTGCGACGCGCATGGACATGGTACGTCGATTCGATTCCGCCGTCTATTCGTTCGCAGATTCATTCTACTATCTCTCTCTCTCACACACACACATCCACTCGATTACAGATATCGCAAGCGATGGACGCGATCAAGGACGGCACGTTCGATCCTGCAACGTGCAAAGTACGTTGTTGTTGCATCCTTGCGTCTCGTTGTCGCTACTAGACGCGACAACACCATAATCACTACCATCCGACGCTCTATCGCGCCGTCAGATCCCTGGCTACAAGTCACCTGAGCAAGAAGAAAAAGAGCGACTCGAGAAACTCCAGCGCGCTGCAGAGCGTGAACGGCGTGACACTGAACGACGCGCGCAACTCAAACGCGACGAGCGCGAGCGCTGGTGGCAGAAAGCCGAGCTCCGTGGCTCCGGCAACGATCTCGACACTGACGCCAGTGATGCTACGGACCAGCCGCTTACACATGCAACAGCAAACCGTACGCTCGCTGCGTATACCGAGCGTGACGCGAACGACTACTCGAGCTGGCGCGCGTGGGAACCGCGCGATCCCGCGACGCTCGACGAAGTCGCAACGCGCGAACAGGCACTTGAATGCGAGCGCAACCGTGCGTTTGAAGCCAGTAACCCTGCGTTCTGCTCGCAGTTCAAGGACGACCTTGCAAAGCGCCAAGCGAGTCGCTGGGACAAAGAGCGCGTCGCAGAGCGTACGTTCCACTAGCGTAGTCGCTATATGAACGAACAGAGTACTGACAGACTGTGTGTATCAATTAACTCGCTTGCTGGCGGTGACAGAGTGCAAGCAACAAGGGAATGTGTGCTACCGTCGCAAGCAGCACGCCGTTGCGATCGAGCACTACATGCGCGCGCTCGACGCGTCGCCGTTTTATGTCGCAGTGCTCACCAACATTGCGCAGTGCCACGTGCGGCTCGCGCAGCTTGACGACGCGATCGAGTTTGCAACGCGTGCGTTGTATATCGATCCACAACACGTGAAAGCGCTCTCGCGTCGTGCGGCCGCGCGCCACTTGCAGCAACAGCTGGACGCTGCTGCTGCCGACATGGCGCGCGCACTGGCACTCGCACCGGACAACGACGACGTCGTCGAGCAGCACGCTGTGATCGTCGGTGAGTTTGAAGACACTCGCGCGCAGCAGCAACTCGACGCAATGCTTGCGGGCGCTGCGACTACAGCGGCGATGACAGCAACCGAGCGGACGCGCGTCGCGGAGCTTCGGTTTGTTATGGAGCTGCTGCAGCGCATGGACGCCAGTGATGCATCTAACGCCACCGCCAGTAGCGATAGAGAGGGCACTGAGCCCAGCAGTCCAAGTAGCAGTCTCGACGACTCGCTAGCGTCGCCAGCAGCGTCGTGGGTCGCATACGAGCTGCTCGTGCCTCTGCTGCAGCGCAACGAGAGCGTCCGGACACTCGTGCGCACAACACGCGCGCTCCATCGACTCTGCGATCGCATCGTTGCGCTTACAGCCCCCGAGCGACTCGTGCTGACACGCGATAACGATGCGGACGGCGTGTCGCTGCTGCTCGCGTGTGCGACTGCAGCAATGCGCGAGTGTCCACGTAACCAGACAGTGCTGTATCAGTTTGTGCCGTTCCGCAAGCGCATGCTCACGCTGTTGCGCAGCGCAGCAAAAAGCGACTGCAGCGACAACGAGGTTGCTGGCAACGACAGTGAGTCGATCCAGCTGCCGCTGCGCACCCAGGCAAGCGTCTTGGCGTTCTTTGCAGAGGCCGTGGAGCTCAAGTCGTGGAAGCGCTTTGTATCGTCGACACGTGGTGCGCGCCACACGCTTCGTCAAGTGCTCGCAGCAGCTGCCACTACGACGGCAGAGGAGCAGCAGAACGCGACCGCAAACGTCCAGCTGTCGGCATCGCGCATCTGCCTTACGATCAGCAGCAACGCGCATGGCGTCCGCGAGCTCGTGACTGAGCCAATCGAGTGGGCAGACACGCTTGCAGACGCACTGCGTCCGTGGCAACGCACCGATCGACGCACCGTGTCGAATCTACTCGGTGTACTGACGAACCTGTCGACTGCCGAAGCGTTTCGTACGGCAGTCGACGCGGCAGTTGTGCCACAACTCGCCGCAATGCTGTTGAAGATTGCTTGTGACAGTGTTGCTACTGGCAGCGACGTGCTATCGGCCGAGCGCGCACTGGCAGCGCTGCTCAACTTGACCTTCGATCCACTCGCGCGCATGCGGCAGGACCTGTTCGCGTGCGACGCCGTCCAGACGCTCACGGCAATGTTGCGCGCGATGACGCCGGCGACGTACAGCGCGCTCGTTCTCACGCTCTCACGCACAGTCAGTCTACTCTGTCGCCTCCATGCAGTCGTATCGACGCATGTGGCGTCTGCGACAAGTCGCGACGCAAGCGAGACAGCGACGCAACAGCTCACGCACGCCGACGTGCTCGATGAACTCTACCGCGTCTGTCTCCAAGCAGTCGCGACGGCTTCGACGCATCGCAGTAACACTCGAACGGACAAGGACAGCGCCGCCATCGAAGAAGAGACGACGACGCTTGACGATACGTGGCAGCTATGCGCGCAGATCTGGTGCCACGTCGGTTGGTGTGTCTCGACGCCAGCCGTCCGGACGTACTTGCGAGAAAAGCATGCGATCGACGCAGCGTTGGCGACGATCCGACTCGCAAACGCACAGCCGGGCGGCTACCGCTCGACTGCGGACGCGACGCAGAGCGCACATGCGCGTGAGCGAATGGTCGGGAATGCCGTGAAAGTTCTCATTGCGATGCAAGCGGATCGCAATCCACACGACGCTGCGCTCTTCGCCACGCACACGAGCCTCACGGCGCTTGTCGATGCGCTGCAGCGATTGCCAGACGGCAGCTTGGCGCGTAAGAACGTTGCGATCCTCCTCGCAAAGCTCTGTCAAGCAGACGACAGTGTGAAAGACGTTGTGCGTCAACTACGTGGGATTGAGATGATGCTCGCAGTGAGCCAGTCGCTTCAGTCGCAATCACAACAACTAGGGAAGTCACGATCGAGTCGTAGTCTCGTTGCAACAGCAGCAGGTGCAGCATTTTAGCTGGTTGCACATAAGAAGGACGATACGAAGAAAGCGAGTGATGCAAGTAGATCGATAACAACAGAGAGAAACAGAGAGAGAGAGAGAGAGAGAGAGAGAGAGAGAGGCTGTTGCGTTGATCTACGTGACGCTCTTGCTGCTTGAACGCGAACTCAGTCGAGTAGATGCGCTTCAATTCCAACCGCAATGCAGCAGCTAAAGAACAGGAGGAGAGCGAGAGAGAGAGAGAGAGCACGTCAAGTGGCATGCACACGTGCTTGACAACAGTAGCAATCACAAGACATAGTTAAACACGTGCAAAACACACCTGACAAACAGCGAGAACGGCTGCATGTACGTCACAATGTACTTCTCAGCCCCAACCTCCTATACGCAAATTTACGCAAATAAAAGTGAATACCACTATACACTGCTGAAGGAACCAAAGTCAACAACGCACTACAACAAGCAGCAACGTACGCCCTCTTTCTCGATCTTGAACACTGTGTGGTCGGTCGTTGGGCACCGGACTTCGACAACTGGATTGATGAATTTCTGTATGTGCGCCGTATCACCCTCACGATCAGCCATAGTAGCAAAGAGACAGACACAAAGAGAGAGAGAGAGAGAGAGAGAGTTTATAATAGCGCAATCGCAAACGCACTTGCACGAGCGCTTTGAACACATCGTCGCTGTTTGCAGTCGCAGCAGCAGCGCGCGCACGGAAGGGATTGAAGCTCTTCGACTGGTTGTATTTCGTCATATGAAACAGCATGAGTCACGATAATGACGCCCATAGAGTACCAAAGAGCCAGTGAGTCAAAACAGACGACGGCACCTGTGCGTTGAGCCGCACGACGAGCTCCTGTTTTCGCGCTTCCTGTTCAATCGCAAAGCTCAAGCGACGCGCGGTTGCTGTTGGCGCAACGAGTTTGAAGCGCTTCGTTTGGAACGTCGGTGTCATGAGCATCTTGCCGCCGTAGACGTTGCTCGTCCACTTCGTCATCGTGTCTTCGTCCATGCTATTGGACATACGAATAAGATGCCAGAAAGAAAGAGAAAGAAAGAAAGAGAGAGAGAAAGAGACTGATTGCGCTTCGTACCTGAAGCGGTACTTGTGTTTGTTCAGACGCTTGCGCGCGTACAAGCAGCTGTCGATTTGAGTGGCGTGCACTTGGGGGACGTAGATCCGAAAGAACTTGGAGCTGTAGCGGCGATCGATTATCTGGTAATAGTAGAAAGCGATTGATTGAGTCCATGAGTCGATACAGCAATACAAGCAAACGTACCTGGTCGCTAACGCCGCGTTCCATGACGAGCACGCCGCAAGCAGGCGGGGCGTGCTGTAGGAACGCAGTCACGGACTCTGTGGACACACAATCGCCATTGGTGTCGGCCTCTGCAGCAGCCGATGGTTTCCTCGTCATGGTGAGTTTCGCAGGTGTTGGTTTTGCTGCGGCGATAGCGCTGCTACCGACTGCATTCGATGGTGAGCCAGGCTGGCTACTGCTACTGCCACCGCTCGTGGTCGTAGGCGTGCGGTCACTGTCGCCACTTGCGAGTTCGCTCTTGGTCGGCGACGGTGCGCAGTCGTCGTTCGGGTGCTCGTCGTTTGCAAACCAGTCCTGGGACTCATCGATCTCACTCGCATCAGACATTCGGTCCTCAAACTCGTGTCGAAGACTAGACGTGCAATACACGCCGCAATGCAAGCGTCAGCATGGCACACACACACGTCTGCTGCATGTCAACTTGCATGCAAAACGTACCGATCGGCAAAGTCACCGACAGCAGTCTCCTCCATCATCGTGGCTCGGCGATTTTGCTGCTTTACGTGCGCAAGGAAGGATGCGCTACGCACTTGCGCGTTGATGTTTTGCACGTGAGAGCGCGGAAATCGTGCTTTGCCCAACATGGCTTCAATAGAGACAGGCGACGCTCGAAATAGAAGCTCGAAGGCAAACATATTTGAATGCAATCCAATTTAACAGCTCAATTTGTGTCATGGCTACACGCTGTTGGAGCACAATACCAGCGACGCACACGCAGATGGATATTGAGAAATGACGAGCTCCGAGACGCTATATGCGCAGCTCCGCGACGCAGTGTTTGACAACGACCGCGCGCGACTGCACGAGCTGCTGCAGCACGATGGCGTCGACGTCGATCACTTTGACGCCGGCGGCCAGACACTGTTGCACCTCGCGTGCTTTTGGGGTCGGATGGAGCTCGTCAAGGTTTTGCTCCAAGCAGGTGCGAGTCTCAAGACGAAGAATGCAGCAGCGTGCACAGCACTTGACCTCGCAACGCACTGGGGCCACTCGTCGGTTGCAGAAGTCATTCGACTTCGCGGCGGCCACAGTGTCTGGGAAGAGAAGCTCGGATTGCTCCAAGTGCAGGTCGAGGACCTTCGACTCGAAGCGCAGCAAGCACAGCGCCAGTGCGTCAGTAAACAACGCGATGTCGACGCACTACGGCTCGTCGTCGACAGCCTCCAGACGCAGCTTGAAGAAGCAAAGAGCGCAAACGCGCTCAGCGACTATGCGCTCGCACAGTCGCAGCGCGAGGTGCAAACGCTCGCAGCCGAGTCGACGCGGCTACAGCAAGCGCTCGATGCCATGACTGCTGCGTACCACACAACGATGCTTGAGAAAGCCAGTGCGCAGCACCTGCACGCGGAAGCGCAGCGCGAGACAGCAGCAGCACTCGCACATCGCGACGACGTGCTGCACGCGATGGAGGCGTCCGTCGCGAAGCAGGATGCAGCAGCACACAATTGGCAGCGCGCAGAAGTCGCAGCAGCGATCGCCGAGTCGCAGCGCAACTTTGCGTTTGCCGAGCGCGATTTGTCGCACAAGAAACACGTCGCTGCACTTGCAGAGCTCGTCGTAGTGACTGCTCGCCTCGATGCAGCTGAAGACGAGCTGCTGGCGCTCAAGAGTGCATTTGCGGAACAGATCTACGAACTCCAGCGCGAACAGAAGCTCAAGAAGCGCACTGCGCGAGCACTCAGTCAAGCGTACAGCAGCAGTGGTGAGACGGAGGCTGGCACTGCGAGTGGGATGTTGCCAATCAAGCCAAGCGGTCGACGGCCGCTGACGACACCAGTCGACAAGCCAGTGACGCAGCAGCAGTTGCTATCGACACTGTCGCCACCGATGCGCCATCGCACCGAGTCGCACGCGACGACAGCAGCCGCAACAGCAACAACAGGCGCGAGCAACACACCCACAACAACGAAAGCATCGAAGAAGCACGTTTCGCTTGCTGCGCGCGAGTTTGGCGACCGCTTGCGCGCCGACGAGCGCCACAAGCAACAGGAACGTGTCAAGCGCTTTGCGCGTACTGAGCAGCAGTACGAGCGCACGACGCAGCGTCAGCACTCGTCGGTGCGTGCCGCCGATGCATTTCAAGACGAGTTTGTTGCTGCTGTGCAGACGTTCGCGACAACGCGCGATGCGAAATGGCACACGCTCAAGAAAGACCGGGACAGGCAAGCGTGGTTCACGCGCAGCGTCCTTGCGCGGCCAATCGCAACGGCGCCACGACACACGTTTGACAGTATCGACGAGCTAGCAGACGACAGACACAGTAGTACTAGTGGCAGTGCTATAGAAGGTAGCAAGAAGGACGCGCGTGTGCGCTTTGGCGTCTATAGCAAGTACGCGCGACCAGCGTACGTCGACAATCCGCTGCGGCCCGTGACGTCGCCGCTCGAAGTGCGCATGCAGCAATCGTTCGTTGCAACACCAGCGCGGCTTAGTGATGGTGATGTTGCAGGTGCGAGAAGCAGTAGTAGTGAGCGACGGAATTGCGCACCGCCAGAGGATGTAGCGGCCGCAGGCGCATCGGTGTCGTACTTACCATCCGTAGAGCTGACACGCGTGTCAAAGGACATTGACGCGCGCGTTTGACTTCGTTTCGAGTCCTACTTCTTAAATATTCATATTATATCAGTGACAGGCCGATTTTTACAATCAATATGGTCGAAGCCACAAGAACGACCACAACCACATCGATGGCAACACCAACAGCCACACCACCGCATACTATGCACGGCCGCTCGTCCAGCACACCTAGAGTCGAAACGAGTGCATCACGCGCGCCACCACTGTCGACTGCAAGTGACTCGCTCACGCACGCATTCTTGAGCAAGCGCCGCCCAGCGCCGCCACCGTCGCATTTCACTCAAGCAGGAGTAGCGCCGGCGTTCACACCCGCATTCCCAGTCGCACCGATGCGCAGCCACACGCACGCTGGCAGCGTTGTTGCCGCGAACAGTCACGCCAACAATCGCACCTCGTACCCATCCGCGCTTGCATCCCTGCGTGGGTACGCACCGATGGCAGTCGCTCCTACCGCAAACCCGCGGATGGCACCATCAGCGCATGCCAATACGTTCAGCACACCTCCTGCTGTCACACACAATGACACCAGTGGATCGGCCCATGCACTGCTTGCACTCATGGAAAGCAAACAGCGCTCCCGCGTGCTCGAACGCGAACATCGCAGCAACAGCGACAGCACGCTCAAGCGCGAAGCATCTGCTCATAATGTCCCAACTGCTGCTGTCGTCGCGTCGCCGTCGCCGTCCGTCGAGAGCACGGCATCATTGAATAGTGTGTACCGCACAAAGCGCGAATTCCCACACACACATGAGCACGACACAACGAGCAGCGACGCAGACTCGGTCCATCAGATCGAGCGATCGAGCGCAGGAACCAAATTAACCCCAACCGCTACCAAAGACGACTCTGTAGCGCCGAAGCGCAAGTTTCGCAAAGCGACGCACACGATCCGGAAAGAAGAGAAAGCGCAATTGGAACACGAACTTGCACAGCTCCAAGCGCAGATGCGTGAGCTCCAGCGCCGCGCACTTGGTGTGAGTACAGCATTGGAACAGACGACAACAACAACAACGACAACAACGACAGCAGCACAGACCGAACGCGACAAGTTCGTTGCAAATAACGTACTGCGTGATGCGTTGCAGCAACAACTAGCGCACTTTGCTGACGCCCAAGTGCTGTTTTCCGCATATGGGGTACGTTACGTGACATGCTTGACGTAAACAAATAAACCTTTGTATTATGTACCGAATGTTTTATCCGTAACATATTTAATCTGGTGTATTTTGTTGTCGACTATTGTGTTGTTGACTACTTAAATAGATGACCCAAGTCATCAGTCCCATTTCGAGGCCCATTCGCCTTGGACGCGATCGCACGGAACGATTGGCGACGCTGACAGCAATGCAACCATCGAAACTTGCAGCCGCACGTGCGTTCCTTGCGCGACGGTGTGGAAACCTGGATGTGCGGAAACCGTACTGTGAAGACCAGCGGTTTGAGACTGCGCGTGGCGACTATTGCGCCGTGCGGTTCAGTATGTTACAGTTTGAAAATGTCGCAAGTGTCGCGCAAGTGTTTGAGACATTGCGGTTCTATTTTTGTAATATTGAAATTTCGATATCGGAAAAAATCGGGAACATTACGATCCGCGAAGACGACGACGACGATTTGCCGAGCGAAACGATTTCGCAGAACCGGCTCGTGGGCAACTGGACGTCGTCGTCGTCGTCAGCATCATCGGCAGCGACTGGGCCATCAGCTGCGAGTGGTTCGTCCAAAGTGCTGCTGGAATCGAATACGATCATGTTTTCCGATGGCGTGAGTGCGTCGCCTGGTTCCCCCACATACGACTCTGCTCTGTTAGTCGCAGAGTTTGTCGATGTCGATGAGTTGTATCCGTACCAACCAGCGACGCGCGTCCGCAAGGACGTGAATGCGATTTTGCACTTGACGTCGTATCGCCGCCCTGTCGCTTCTACGTCACGTAGTCGTCTGAAAGAGGACGAGTTGGTCGTTGTCTTGACACGCTGGTCGCACACGCGGTTGCATCGACCAGCGTTTGCAATACCCAGCAGTGCGGTCCATGACATGCGCGAAAACATGGAGCGCTGGGGCGAGTCGATGCACCGGACGATCCGTGAAACGCTGTATCCCGCGGCAGTGTAAGAGATTTTGAGAGAGAGAGAGAGAGAAAGACAGAGAGAGAGAGACAGAGAGAGAGTGGGACTGTTAGGGCGGAGGGAGCAGGTGTGTAGTGGCGTCGCAACTCGATCAGCTATGATTTGTATGTTTATATCCCTTTGCCTATCGCTTGTGCACACCGCTACGCAAATGTTGTCGTTGGCACGAGGCGTCGGACGTGACCAGTGGGACTGCGGAGGCTCGTAGCACTAGGACTTGCAGGTTGCTGTGGCTGTGGATGTGACGATGGCGTGAAGACAGTACTGTCAACTGGCGGGTGCTGCTGAGATGGAGACTCTGGAGTAGCTGTCGAGCTCGTACTCGGTCGTTTCGTTGGCGACCGCGTGGGCGATACACTCGACAGTGTTGCAAATCGCGACTTCTGCGGACTCGCGGTTCGAGCGAACTGGACAGTGCGACCCGAGACGGGGTCGTACACGTCGAGCGTTGTCGTTGATGCTATCATCGTACGACCAAGCGATGGCTGTGGCAGCTGCTGCCCCCGTTTGACTGGCGACCTTGAACCTTGCAGCTCGGTGTTGGGAGCACCTGCCGCTGCGCCAACACCTGCCGCTGTACTACTCGCAGTCTGCATCACGTGCACAAACTGTTGTTGTCGAGACTGGACGAGTGCGACAAGCTGCTTCGTCTCTTTCTCGTGCATTGCTTTCGTGAGTACGAACGTGCGCTGCTGTTGTTCAAGCGCGTTGCGCAGCTGCTGCATTGCAAACCGATGCTGTTCGCGCTCAAGTACGATCGCGTCGGCGTTTGCACGCAACTCGGCGTCGCTTGCTGCAAGCGCTCGCACGCGCGCTCGAAGTTTGCGACAGAGTTCTGCGTCGCCACCGCCGTCGGGCGCATTCTCGATTGCATCGAGTCGTGCGTCGAGTACACTGCTTGTTTGCTCCAGTGCAGCGTAGCGCTGCTCCAGTTGTTGCTTCTCTTCAGCGAGGCGTTGCACGACTGTGTGTGTGCGGTCGAGCTCGTCGGCAAGCTCTGGCCGAATGAGTTCGGACAGCACTGCTGCTAGACTCGCTGCGAACGTGTCGATGTGGTCGTGCACACTGCGCGCTGCGTCAACTCGATGGCGTGTGAGCACGTCGCTGAGCTCCCGACTCGCGCGCTCGTGGCTCTCGATCGCTTCCATCTGCTTCTCTTGGTTGGTGGTGGCTTCTATTCGCCGATCAGGACTAGCAGCAGCACTTGCTTCAAGCACCTGGAGAGTCTGGTGCAGCGATCGTTCTTTCCAGAGCTGCAGCGCGCTCGCAATGTCGCGCGCGTCGGTGCACGATCGCTTGCATGCTTGTTCGAGCGTCGCGAGCAGCGCTTGGACGTCGTCCGGTAGCACATTCGCACTCGTCGTTGCGACGATACCTTTACGCACGAACGCCGAGTTGAGCGCCTGTAGCGCGGACGATGCTGCTGCTGGTGTTGACGACATCGTCGATCAGCGTATGTACAAGTAGTAGTAGCTTATGTAGACGAGATGCTTGCATATTATTAGTGAGTTTGCTTATAACCCCTCTCTCTCTCTCTATCTATCTATCTCTTCTCCTACCCTTCCTATCTTCTCCCTAGTTAAACCTACGCTGCGTGGCTCAGACTCGTATCGGGATGCAACCGATCGATGAGACATCGGAGCATCGCGTCGCCCCAGCGCGTGATGTTGTCGCGAATCTCGAGTTGCGTCTGTGGCGACATGACGACGCTGTCCGAGTGATGCAAGCGCAAGAACGCACCGCGCGTCAACACGACTACCAACTCTTGCGCGCTGTCTCCTTCGCTATCTCCTCCTGTCGTCTTTCGCGATGGTCGATACGCTTGCGTGATGACACACGTTGCAGAAATATCTTTCCGAATCCGACGAGCCGGAGCATACGGATACAGCGCATCGTCATCGACGCTATCGACTACTACGATCCCACACGGTGCACCATTTGTATACGCATGCGCGTCGTCCCACGCAGTGAACAGCACGCCGTTCAGTTCGACTTCGACGCCAAACTCGGTCGACACCAATCGATGGTTTGACAGCCGTTCGTTCGGATTTGCAGCTTCAAAGTCGTCGCGCGCAGTCACGTCGCCCAAATGTTCCGAGATCGACACTTCAGTATTGTTAATATAGTCGATCAGCGCATCAAACACCTGTTTTGGATGCGAGAGACCGATGAATTGAAACGTCTCGAAACGAACGCAACAAAAGTCGCCGTCCAGTGTCTCAAATCGTTCGTCCGACACGTGCGGTGTCAATGGGTTTAGAAGCGATGCGCGTGCAGCAACGTAATCAAACGCATCGCGGAGCTTCTTCGCTTGGATTGCTACTAACGTCGCATGCCGCTCGGCGCGCGTTGCGCCCAAACGAATGAACGATTTCATTGGGTTCAGGTGCTGGACACTCTGGGGGTATATTCGGTTACGCGTCAAGGGGTTCATTAGACAACGCGCCTGGATTAGTACATAAGAGCCAAACGTACGAGGCATTGCAATACTGCAGACTGTGATCGTGCGAGCCCGAGTTGCTGCTGGCGCAATGCTTCTCGCAACGCGTCGTTGTGCTGCAGTGACGCAGCGAGTTGCGTCGAAGCGCTATTGCTATTTGGTACATGAAGAGAACGCGTTGTACCAGCGGCAGCAGCAGCGACGCCAGCGCGGTCGGTGAGGAACGAAACCTGCGCTTCGAGGCGCTGGATGTACTTGACGAGTCCTTCTTTCTCTTCCTACAAGACGCACAGCACGCGTGCGTTTGTATACGATGACAGAGGACATACAAAGCAGCCACGAGCGCCAGTTGACAGTGTTTGGTACCTTGCGAACTGCGTACGTTGGTTTCCGCACGCGGACTTTGCGCACTGCAGCTGGCGGCTGTTGGTGTGTCGCTGTCGGTGTGGACTGCGGTGGTTCGGTTGCAACGCTGCTGCTGCTGCTGCTCGCGTTGCCGTCGCTCTCGGAGCCGACGCTGCGGCGCGGTGTGCGAGCTACTGGGTCCATCCACGTGTGGTTGTCGGATGGCGGCGTCGATGACGTCGGGAGCGGCGGGATTGTAAGTTTGAGGCGCTTGAGTGTGTGGTGGACCGTGTCCGACGGTGGCGCGTGGCCACTGGCGCTTTCGCCAGACATGGCAGTCGAACCGCTGCTACTGTTCGCGCTGTCGCCGTCCGTGTCGTGAACGTGATGGGCGTGCGGTGTGCTAAGCATGGCGTTGTTGCTGCTCTCGACTGCGATCGCTGCGGCGCGACGTTGCAACTCACTGTGGTCGCCTGCCATCGATCGTTCGAGTTGGTAATTGTGTTGAGGGTCGTGACGAGGAGGCACGAAAGGCGAGACGGCGTGTCGCGAAGCGTGGAGAATTGTTGCGTCTTCTGTTTGACTTGCTTGTTGACTGTCACCTTGTTGGTCTTTTGTCATACAACGAAACCAGGTGTTGACAAGTCGACTCGACTGCCTCGACTGATGATGATGCCCAGTTTAGTCGCCCATTCAAATTAGAAGTTAAATGACAATTGTTTGTGTTTGTGGTTGCGCGTAATCATGGATGTTGATGCCGCTTTGACTAATATTTGGTGACACACAGCACACAAACACCAAATCAAAACAGAAGTCACACCTTCTCATTTTGTTGGATGCGTTCAAATGAAGTCACACGGCAAAAAGAGTCATTCGCATCAACATTGTGCGTAATTTCTGGGGTACGTGCAGCACAAACATGTGAGCTACTGTATAGCAACTAGACTCCAGCGCTCTTGCTTCCTCATAACACAAATCTACACAGTCAAAACCAAACTAAACTATCCTCGCAATCTATATAAACTTCACAAAACAAATACGTAAGAGGTTACCAAACAACATTTGGTCTCAGATTTGCAAGATTGGGCGTAATCTCAACAGGAATCTCGATTACTCCTGACTTGAAATGAAAGAAATGAAACGCCACGTATCACAATCAATCGTTATTTTATCCAAATATTTTTTGCAGATCATAACTTATCTACCTAAAACAGGTGTCGCACGGGTCACCCATTTAGTGATTTCCATATTGTTAAGGTCCAATGTGCAATTTAGCAAATAGTAGTCAGACATCACCACATCAAATCTCGTAGAGAACGAGAGGGATAGAGAGAGCAATAACTGGCAAGCGACTTTACTAAGTAGTCCAAGGGTGAGTGCACGGGTGACTTTGACAGGACGCCTGTGAAGACAGGCACAAAATCCTTCGTACAGTATAACTATCTCGCGTACGCAAAATAGACACTTATGGAGACCTCTATTTTCACAAACTGTTTTTGGGTAATATAAAGCACGAATACCACATTCAATCACAATAAACTAGGATATTTTGCATTTAACATATACGTGCTTAATAAGACTCATCCATTGTTTGTGTAAACGTAAATTCATTGTGCCACATATGGATTGTAGATAATCACACCCATTATAGCAATATTGTGCCCAATGCATATACTTGAAGCTCTCGCTTATGTGGCGTAACCTCCGTGTAAGAGCATACACAATTATATTTACTTCCAGTTGTAGCAATGTTTATGGGGTACAAAAACATTATCATCATACCTGTATGGCTTAAAATGGATAAGCGCAAACGCATTCAAATACTGCGAATAATTAACTACGACAAAATGCACCGCTCGTATCAAGGAAAACACTTGCAAATATTTCTGATAAAATACAGGGTGTATAATATATCAGGAGGACACTCGTTGTAAAATGGTGGGTTCTATGTGATGCTATGTTTGTTTTGTATAAACACTAAATATAAATCATATTACTTTAATTTCGAAGCTTAACAAGAACGAAAAGTACAAATTGCGCATCACGAGCTCAAAAATAGTATTTGATATAATACTTACTGAAACAATGAAGATATTTGCTAGCAATATGATAAGCTAACGAGTAAAATCACGCTCGACGAGATAAACAGTGTTTGCTGTAAGACGGCGTAATGGTGTTCGTCATGACGATTTGCATTTACTGACAGGATCATCGTGCCGAGTGCATTGTTGTCGGCAGCATACGAAGCATACAATACGGTATAGTAGGCTGGGCTTAATCATAAAGCATTGGTTACTATTCAAAATCAGTGTGTAGATATTCGTATGATGTTGTTGAAGTGCTGACACACAGAGAACCCAAGGCAATCAAGTATGCGCACATGCTGTTTGCTGTGTGTGTCTTTCTGTGTACGTCTGCCGAGTTCGCTAGGATAATGACGCATTCGCACCTGTACTGGTGTAAAATAGTCAATTTGCAATGCTTATGAAATGAGAATTACCAAAAACATAGTGGCTCCTACCATTTCTAAAGCAGTACCACAATTGCAATATTATCGTCAGAGTAAAATCAACAGTCGTAATTATCACGTAAAAAGTTTACTTCACAGTAACAGACATATATCTATGAGCGTACCAGTTGACTATTCACATTTATTAAAAACTTACTCGGTAATATACGTATTATTTAGCTGAGGGAATCACGGTTGGTAACTGTAGAGGGGTGCATTGTGTACGTTTGATGCGCTCTTGCTGTTCAGATGCATACTTTGGTTTCATTGTTTATAGTACACATGATAATAGGACAAAACTATTAAGTCAAAAGCTTTGCTTGCATTAACCAATGTATCACCTTAGTATTCATATGTGCTACATAGTGGGACACTTTTTGGCATATAGTACAAAATCGGTATCTGAAAATTAAATTAACTGTGTCATTAAATGCCAAGTCTCAATCAGCGTGCCCTACAACTAGAATCGACTGAAATTTTCAAGGAATAGTACATATTCATGCAGCAGTTTATCCCGCGCAGTTTAGCTTTATGTGACGCCGTACAAGAAGCGTAAACATAGTGCGTTATAATTAAACGAATGTTTTCCTACTTTGTCTTGTTAGTCAAAATTATACACAGCTTATGTGCTCGGATCTTGAGGTTTTTGGAAATCTCGAATTCCTTCATGCAAGATATTAACTAAGTATCTTCCCGAACTAAATTATATAATTATTGTAGAATGGTGATACAGTAATGTGATAAATACTCTGATCAGCTTCACGGAAATGTTTCAGTATCGAAATTGACATTGGGGCACCATTAAGAGATGAAAAACCATGAAAGCGTGAATGCACATGCGCAGGTAGAATATTTACCAGAACTCGTTTCGCAGAAATCACACAATGGTGCGACCATTGGAAAGGGCGCAAAATGAGCGACTAAAACAATGTAGAAATAACAATCATGATAAATTCTACGCAGAACCACACGACCAATCAAAATACACACACTCCTCTGTATCTATACATACATAAACAAATGCAATTGTGACATACTGTGTTTCGAATCAGTAATGCACACACACAAGCAGGACCGCCCGTGTATCAGTTTTAATTAGGCGCGGCAACATCTGAATACATATAGTCGCTTTGTCTGTCGCACAACTCGAGTGGCGCACCAATTTTGGTAGTTTTGGGATAGTTGTGGTTAGATTTGCAGTTCGAAAATGAAAGATACAGCATAACAACTAATGCGAGAGAGAGAGAGGGAGAGAGGGAGAAAGAGAGAGAGGGCTGATCTCTACTGTGGAGTTGCCTGGTGAGTTCGAGGGGGAGTTTGTGGTAAAGTCTACGGGGGAGTCTACGGGAGAGTACACGTAAGAGTTTTGAATTGAAGTAGTACAAAAACATCCAGTCCGCACAGTTTGTAATGTCGACAATTAAATTCAATCAATAGTCAAAAACTGCATTATTTAATTTTGACAGGTGTTTGTCAAAAGTTTGTCATTTCGACATTTGTGTCGCATGGTGGACAAAAAATATGCGGGCACTCGAAGCGACGCAAATCGACAACAACTCGAGCGAGCCAATGAGCCATGCGTGTAGGCGTCAGTGACCACATCGGCAATGACAATAGCACAATCAACGGCGCTGGCGATACGATCGTCGTTGCTGCACCGGATACACCTGCGCGCACGTGTCGGCTCTACGTCCCACCAAGCGACATTGACGCGTGTGTGCGGTTCTCGCTGACGCGCATGCTCATGTCGATCGGGAGTCTGCTGCTCGCGCTGACCGACATCCCACGCACCGGTCTCGGTCTGAGCTCGCTCAAGGACTACTTCAACGTCGTTGAACTCGATACTGTCATGTACTTTGGTCCGTACGCCTACCCGGTCGCGCATTTTGTCGACGACAGCTCCGAAAACAACGACTTAGCAGACGCTTTCGATGCAAACAGCACGTTCACAGCAACCGCAGCTGGCGGCGTCGACGTCTGGCCCTACAAGTTTGACTCGCTCTCGATCCCAACACGTGCACTCGCGCTGCACCTGAACGTTACTGCGTACCCGCCATGTCTCCTGAGCTCTCAATCCTGTGATGCAAACGGCCTGAGCGTCCGCACGGCATTCACGATGCTCGACGCGCTTGTGACTGCTGTCACGACGTCGTCAGAATCATCACCGTCACGCCTCGTGCTCGTGACGACATCGCTTTGGATCGACCGCTTACATCAGTTCCTCGTCCAACCGATCCGGGCGAACGCCGAGCGACGGACACACATTGTGCAGCACTACGCGGCCTCGAGTCCGCAGCTCGTTTCGAGCATCTGCGACATCCAGGCAAACAAACGCACCCGTACAATACAACCGCTCATCTGTGACACACCGCTGCGCTGGGTCTGCGATCATCCAGCAACCCCGGCATCGCCGTCCTCGTCGTCTGTGTGGCGCGTCCCGATTGGGGACCACATTGCGCTTCGCGTCGCCGCACTGCAGCAGCAATACCCGCGCCTAGTGCTCGACCTCACACTGATCACCAGCCGCTTGGTCGAGCAGACGCAGCGGTGGCAGTACCTCCCCGCAGTCTCGATCACGTCCGACTCGATCGAAGTTACGACACTCATACGCGGTCGTTCTTGTAGGACACTCCAGCACTCTCGAGCACGCACTGTGTGTCGCACGGTGTTTGTCGATGACTACCGGTACGAGCGTGCGACGTTCATCAGTGACGCCGATCAGTGGTCCGACATCGCTGGTGGCTTGCGCGCTGCAGGACAAGGTTTCATCTGGCTCCGCTTCCTGCTGCTCGTTGCTGGTTGTTACAAAGCGCGTATATGCGAGCGCAAGTTTGTACGCGCGCGCCTCGCAACGAAGCTTGCAGCAACTGCGCGGACACTGGCGAAGATCCCCAGCCACGTCGTCGTGTACGGCAGCTGGTGTCCGATCGTGTGCTACGTTCTGGCGCACTACCTCGACAGCGCACTGATCCATTTGATCAGCAACGCCGTCTGGTCATCGATCAACGGTGTCGTGCAGTTCGAGCCGATCAAGTACGTCCGCGTCGCGTCGATCCAGATGCGCAACATCTGGCTCGTCGCACTGTTGACGAAAGCGGGTGTGCACGCCAGGCAGTGCGTCGCGCAGTCGCGGCAGCGCCGCTTCACGGTGCGCGACGGCGTCGTCGGTGTCCGCGCCGCGCTGTTTGGCGTTGTGTCATCGCTCACGGTGTTCAGCTGTCTCCGCGCGCGGCGGTTTCGCGACGTGAGCATCCTTGAAATTATAGAGCTTGCAGCAAACACACCCGCCGTGCGCGAGCGGCTCGCGTTGAGCAGTCGCACCGGCGGAGCGATGATCAATGCATCGCCGTTTGGGATTCCATTTGACCTGCTGACGCTGGCAGGGGCGACATGCATCGTCGTCAGCGTCGGCGTGCCGCTCGCGCTTGTCGGGATGACGGTGCTCGCGCACCACAGCAACAGCACGGACGTGAGCCTCGCACTCACGTGTCGCTCGCACTACGTCCCCCATAGCGCGGATGGCTTTTGGCCACGCGGCGCGCTGCTCACGCACTGGCGCATGACGCTCGTAGATGCTGTAGTGCGCGACGTGCGAACACGATCGGCGCTGTCCGCTACGAACGGCAGTGCTGTTGTCACGAGCGATGCCGGCAGCTGCAACAACGACGCTAGTCGCCATTCACTCGACAAGCGCACAAGCACGGCAAGTCCAGAGGCGTCGAGCGTCAAGCAGCCTCGTTGCTTCCGCAGCGCTGTTGCACCAGCACCACGTCGCTCACTCTCACGTCTTTCGCGGCTGCTCGCAACGCGCTCGTGCCATGCGAATTGTGCGTCCAAGCGCTCGCACTGGGGTCGTTGGTGGCACGACGTCCAGGGCTGCCCGCGTCATGACAGTCTCGTCGACGTTGCACAGCGCACTGCACGTCATTGGTCCGCGGTGCGGATCCTCAACATCGCCATGATGACCGACCCGCTCGTACTTGCGCAACTGTACGCCGTTGGGCTGCCGATGCTGATCTATCGTGCCAAGTTGTCGTCCGCAGTAATACCAACGGTGACAGCGCTGCAGGCATCCACGCAGGCGAGCGCGTGGGTTAGTAGCAGTGCATCTAGCGATCGCGTCGCGCCACAGACGCTGGACACTGCAGCGCTATCACCTGACACGATCCGCAACAGTAGCAGTAGTAGCGCCACGACGACAACGACAATGACAAGGGAGACACTATACGTCTGTCCAGCGTACGTAATGGGCGATACGCAAGACACGGTGCGCGACGCCCCAAGCAGCTACTTTCGCGACTACGAGCTCGTTGGGACGACCGACTCATCGCTCTTGCCATGGACCGTGCTTGTCAGCAGTGGCTGAGGGACAGTATACGATATACGAGAGCAGAAGGAGGGCAGACGACGTGTGGACAACAAGCAACGACGACAGCGCTCTTCACGATAGCTCTATTGTCTATTACCCACATCTACACTTTCCTGTCTATTTCACGGTGCCGCTGCGCGTCTCCAACACGGCGCGCGTCGCGTCGAGCATCACGTCAAACGACTGCGCCATACTCGCTCGGACTTGCGTCAATACATCCGGTGGGATCGCAAACGCAGCAACGTGCTGGCGCAACAGACACACGCGAGTGAGCACGACGACGCGCTGCGTCGAATCGCTTGCCGACAACGGCAGCGACCGGACCGTGAGCACTGCGGCAACGTCCTGCCGCACGCGCGTCGTTCGGTCGTATGGAAACCGATCGTCGTCGTCGATTGCGTCGCCGACAATCACACCAAACGCTCCACTCTCGTCATCATCATTTGTCTCATTACTATAAGCAGTAAACATTGCGAGGTTCATCTCGGTCTGGACGCCACCGACACCTGTGATGTGAAATCGATTCTGTGCGACGCCACCGGTGCGGATGCTACGGGTGATTGTATCGTCGGGTTCGTCGCTCTCGCGGACCATGACAATGTCCCCCACAGCTTCCGACACGCTGATCTCCATGTTGGCAAAGCATTGCAGGAGTGCGTCGTAGACGTCGCGGACGGTTATGGACGGCGATTCAAACACTGTGTTGTCGATACGCAAGATGCAATACGCGCGGTTTGTGGTTGTAAAGCGGCTTGCGTCGTCGAATGCGGTGCGCAAATCCGAGGAGCGCGTCCGGTCGTGCAGGTAGCGCACGGCGTCGCGGATCTTTTGTGGTCGAAGCGTTGCGAGCGTCGCGTGACGCTCAGTGGTTGTTCCATGGAGGCGGATGAACGACTCGAACGGTAGAGTGTCCAGTGTGCGCTACAGTAATAGGATGGAAGAATGAGGCGTCATGGACATAGCGACGGGAGAGATGGGACAAAGAACGTACTGCATGTGCTGCGACAGCGCCATGGACGGCAGCGAGTGCAAACTGCTGTTCTCTTACGAGTGCGTGCAAGAGCTCAGTCGGTGGTTGTGTAGTTGTAGCTGTTGTAGATGTTGTAGCAGCGGCAGAAGATGTGGACGACTGTAGTGTCGACAGCTGCGACTGCAGGTCGCACACTTGTGACTGCAGTCGCTGCACTTCGTCCTAGCAGCAGCGCATAACGAGCAAAGCTATGTGAATATGCGACTGTATTTTTGCGTAGATGTGAGTTCGTTTGGTTGAGGCACAGCAACGCACTTTGCGGGCATAGTACGTGTGGATCGGCGCAGCACGTGCGCGCTTTGGCGCTGCAGATGACGACGAGCGCTGATTGGGTTGCTGCTGCTGGTGATGTTGTTGTTGGTTTGACGCATCGCTGCTGGTGTTGTCGCTGCTCGTTTCGTCGTGGCTGGTATGAATGTGTCGACGTGACCGCTTTGGCGCATGTATTGCGACGTACTCCGCGCGAGTGGCAGCATCGAGTGACTCAGACGACGGCGTCGGTTTGTGCGGCATGATGCAAATCAACAAATGTGAACTTTATACGTCAAATGTCTGTCTGTTGACGTTCACTCATGGATAGTTTTTTTAAAATAAGTGCAGATATACATTTGCGCCAGCAATTTTACATCCGACATTTCATGGCGCGAAGCACTGATGAAAAACAAATGACAGATTTTGTTACTAAGCTGCTGCGCGTCGAGCGTTCAGTACTAGTTGTGGCAGGTAAAAAGGTGCTTGAATGAAGTGATGTGATGGTATTTTCTTTGAGTACGTTTTTAGTCAAATGTAAGATTTACGTTGTTATGCTACCCTTGTAACCGGGCGAACTCGAGTTACGCAGCACAGACGTAGAGGGAGCGTAGACTGTTTTGTAGGAAGCAAAAGTCCGAATTGTATTGAAAGATTGGGTTGGGTGTTTGCGCACGTCAAGCGCAAACGGCTAACTTCCTAGTTTTAGTATGCTAATAATAAAGCTAAATATATTCTAAATGAGTGGTTCTGCTAACTTCTGACTTGATGGCAGTAAATGTCTAAATGTCTAATTGGTCTAAATGTCTAACTGGCTTGATTATATGACCAATTGTAAAGCAGCTTGACAAGGCTGACTTTAGATGAGTTGCGAGAATATAATTCCGCAGCGCTGAGTTATTAAATATAGCCAGTGCGTGTAACCCCGTTACAACCCTAGTACAACATCACAATTCGCGGTAAGCTTGTACATTCAGTATACATTCAGCATATATATATTTGCTGCTATTGTTACAGCACATGATGATTCCTGAACTGCAATGTGTCCCGATCAAGACAATTATATTCGCTCGACTGGAGTTACAACTTTAACAGGATGCAACATTTCACACAAAAAGTATAGTTTTTAGCTGTTGTGTGAGTTATAAACTTGACTTTCAAGAGTTACAGCAGCTTATGTTAGTGTAGTTTCGAGTTGCTTGCACTACCCCAATCAGGCAATACATTTACTACTACATATATCGAGATCAGATATTTTATGTAGGAGTACATTTCAACGCAATCCTCTTGGCGGTCTCCACTTCATCGACATGGTACAGTATAAAACGACGTCTTTATAATAAAATTGCACATGATGAATCGGAATATAAAGGAAATGATAACCGTTTGGTTCACAAAGACAAATCAGATTATACATTCAGATTTATACTGATGAGATAAATATAATGCTGGTAGCTAAAGTGGATGTGTTACTGTAGAACAGCACGCATTTATTGCTCTTCTTGTGCAATACGTAAAGACACTTTATCTGGAACAGCATTTCTAAGCCGTTGACGACTTCGTTATACGAATCGTGCTATGATCCAGAGATTTGTTTTGAAACAACTGTGGTTAATTATTAGCCATACACTTAGATGCATGCATAAATGTTATAGAACTAGTTTATTTTATGCAAATCCTTGCCTATGGTGTGTAAAATTGAGTGGTGTAAATATGCAGGTGTAGGTTATAGTGAACCCAGCTTGGCACGTTTTTAATTAATGAAGAGCTGTAAAATCCACTTCAAACGTAACACTCATAATGTAGGTTTGATTGCAGACGAGTAAATTGTAAGTTGTTTGTACCATTTCGTAGTATATGCTGTATTGGTAACCAAACTTTTACATATTGACTCGTAGTTAAATGATTTATTCGATTTGTTTTAGCGCAACTGTACGTTTCGCATAACTATTCGTTAATGCGTGCGCGCACATTTTGTGCGTCAATTTAGAACTATTACAACCTCTGTAATTACTACGCACAACACCAGAACGCACGTCCATAGCTTCTCACGGTATGTCGTGCTTACGTTAAAGCATTTTGTTATTAATAATCCACCTCTCTCTTTCTCTTTTTCACCTTTAAATCTCTCAATCTCAATTTCTTTTACTCTCTATATTCCTGTCGCTTCTTCAAATATTACTCTCAAATTTAAATTTTACCGAAAAATATATATTATAAAATAGCTCCATAACAGTCACGTTGACGCTTTATAATTACACGTTACTCGAAACATTTTTATGTATAGCATAATGGGACATTTAATTATAAATAGCGCGTCTCTTTAGACAGCAACAGGAAATATGTTGTAGCGTACATTTGCTGTGCTTTCTGATTGAATATTTACAACCAGTAATTAACTAGACGAGTGACGAAGACAAACATAGATAGATAGATAGATAGATAGATAGATAGATAGATAGATAGATAGATAGATAGATA
>JAADXH010000201.1:0-31769 GCA_023337595.1 Globisporangium camurandrum
AGAGAGAGAGAGAGAGAGAGAGAGAGAGAGAGAGAGAGACGTACTGGCGAGTGAAAACGACGTGACGTTCGTAAGTGAGAAGCCCACAGGCGGATACAGCGTCTCGTTCAGTGCCAAATTCTGCTTGAAGAACGCACAGATCGTTGCACCGACGGCCGTGCGCTTGCTGCTGTCATCGTTCGCTTCCAAACTCGACCAGTCGGGGTACGACGCACTGAGCTTGGCGCTCGAATCGACCATTGCGCTACTGCCGACGCACAACAGAAACCCAAGGAGATCGATCTGATCGGCCGTTACGACGGTCTCGGACGTCAACGCGCGCATGTCAAGCGATGGGAACAGCAGCAGAAACAGATCGTCGAGCTTCTCGCGCACAAACGCCAAGTAATACGCATCCGACGTCGACCGGTCGGTCATTCCGACCGTATGGGGCGACGACGCTTGGAGCGTCGGACTCGCACTGCCTTTCAGCTGCGGCGAGCGGCAGCCGCTGGTCGTAGAGTTGGAGTTGGAGAGCGGCGCTGCTGCTGCAAGCGACGAGCTCGCGGTCAGTGCAGCAGCCGTATCGAGCGCAGCAGCGTGTTCGCGGTACCACACGGCGTTGAACGACTCGAGCTCGTACTTGGCGCGCGCTGCGTGGGGCTTGACGGTCTGGACAAACAGAAAGATCGCGATCTTGAACACGGGGACGGCTTCGCGCTCCAGACACTGCGCTGCGTCGAGCACTGTCGTGTCCGACGACGACGCACTAAAGTGGATTTTGCGGTGGAACTGGACGAGCAAGAGCCAGAACGCTTTGTAGTCCTGCTCGCGCCACGCAAACACGTCTGCAACTGCGTCGCGCCAGCGTGGGAACCTGTACAGTGGTGGCGGCGGTCAGTAGAGAATCGACAGTCAACAGTCGACTGTACAGAATAGAGAGCGATGGAGAACGGGCGAGTGGACGTACGTGACGCTTTGTAGGTTGTCGCTCTCGATGAACGACGAACCAGTAGAGACGTCGTCAGTCGTCGCATCGGTCATCTCCGTATCCTCGCCCGTTGTTGCATCGCCTGCTGTTGTTGTTGTTGTTGAGGCGTTGCGGTCGGCTTCAAACAGCGCGTGGAGCGCATCGAGCGACCGCTTGACGTTCGCGACCGTGAGCGTCGCTGCGTACTTGGACGGCAGCACGAGGACGCCGAGCTCAAAGAGCTCCAAACGGAGCCAGATGCGCGACGTCGGCATGACGGAAAAGGTGCAACGCGCGCGTGTGTGTGTGTGAGGATGAGCGTCGAGTGCAATCGAAGACTTGCAGAGAGAGAGAGAGAGAGAGAGAGAGAGAGAGCGAAGGGTTAGGTGGTACGGTGTGTAGAGGTACGCAATTACAGCCACGTGAGTCGATATGTGGACGTGACAGCGTCAATTGCGTGCGCATTCTCACTGGCATAGACACCAAGAGACAGCCATCAACAAAGTCCTGTGCACGACGGGAACTACCACAAGCGAAGCAAACCGAGCGCATGCACACACAGACGTCTGGAGGCGCGCTAGCCTACACAATTCGCCATGCGTATCCACATACACGCTCAGGCACGCAAGACAGCTTGCACACACATGCACGCACGTTTTGCTTTTTTGCTGGCGTCGCTCGCACGTTTTGTTGTTGCGTCAAAAACGAACCAAATTACATTGCATACCGGTATTTTGAGAGAGACTACCGGTAGAAGTAAACACAGTTGCAATATTCAATTCATCAACATTGTTTTGATGTCATTTGAATGAAATTATGGTAGTACTATACTCCTCGTACTTGTTCCACCATACTGTAAAGGCACTAGCATCCTGTCTCAGTTGTGTACTGGTACAGTACTACGATTACGCAACGACGGGTCTACTGTAGAAGTGTATGTACATGTTTACGCATTTCCTACGGCACTACCACCACATCAGACAAATGTGGATCCTCAACTGCAACTGCTGTTGCTCGTTTCTCGTCTTCTACTCACTTGGCAACATGGTCGCGCCTAGTCTGAGGATATAGTATTGTATTTCCTGCTGTCCATTGCTTTATGCCTTGCCAACAACAGATACTTTATCACGGCGACGATGCACCCGACGATGATCCGGACGACGATGCGCCAGACGACGACCGAGACGACGACAGCGACGCCGTCGAAGCAGTCGTCGGTGTCGGCACCAATTGACTGAGTGGCGGTCCGAGGTAGCGCTCCGACGTGACTTCAAAGTCAATCGGATCAAACACTTCGAGCGCCGCGTACTGCGCAGCGTCGTGATCATCCTCTACTGCTGCTGATCGTGTCGTCGCTACCGTGTCGTTCACAAACCGGTAGTACGTACAGTCGCGGCCGTCGTCTGGATCGTACGGCGGCGTGAGGATGTCAAAGATCGCACACCCAATCGCGTCGCCAGCGACAAACTCATGGAGGTTCCCATGGTCAGGCAACAAGTCGGTTGTGTGTGGCGCAACCAGCAGCTCGTCGTCGCACATGCGCGCTAGTAGGTGCTGCGGTGCGTCGCTACCGACGGTTGCTGTGGATGGGACAATGTCACACGACCGAACGTGCAGTTCGCCATACAGAACGCGCGAGACGACGCTCATTTCAGGATGGTCATGTAGTGGAATCGAGGCACCCGGTGGAAGAATGAAGATACTGAGGGTCGTGTGGGAGAGAGAGAGAGAGAGAGAGAGAGAGAGAGAGAGAGAAAGCAAGTGCGTTCGCGTTAGAGCGACAGCAGAGATGGACGGAGAAGTCGACAGAACGCACCCCATGGAGAACTTGTCGTCTTCCCAAATGTGCTGGTACCGGACGCGGCGCGCGGCCTTTCGACGTGGCGTCACGGGTGCTTGCGTTGTTTGTGCATCGGGGACACTGAGGTGAACTGTGCGGTGTAGGTGATCCATGCAGTCGACGAGGTACAAACAAGTAAATAGATCGTTCGTGTGAGTGATGAGAAACGTGTGCGTGTGTGCACATAACGGACAAGCCACACGATCGACGCGTGTGTAGCACCGCACGGTCACGACGTGACACTTGACTAGTGCGACTACGTACAGTGCGCAGGCAGGAGCTGGTCGCACAGTGCGCGGATCGGTGCGATCTCGTCGGGTGACAGTGCGTGCGTGCCATGCTTGTGGAACGCGTGCGCGAGCGTGAGCTGAATCTGCTGGAGGATACAGTGGCCGACAACCATGTCAGCGGCAGCTGCTGAAACGGCTGAACTGCTGCTGCTACTGGTGTGCATGAGCGAGCGCCACGCAGCGGTGACGAGCTCCATGGACCCGGACATCATTGGGCGGTCGCAGCGATGTGTGGTAGTGATGTGTCGACGGCGCGGCGCGAGTGACGATGTGGCGGATAAACAGCCGCGAGTTGCTCGTTCAACCACCGTTGTTGGTCGTGCGAAGCGTGCTGCGCGTGCCCGAGTCTGAGCCGCTCCCATCAGCTTATGTTTGCGTCGGCGCTGTAAAGACACGCATGTGCGTTGTGCGTTTTTGTGGGACCACGTGAGGGGCAATCATATTTCGTTTAACGAATGCATAACCTCCGATCTATAAATATACGTTGCTCTATTTGCATTGCACCAAATTACTGTCAGGTTAAGCATGCATGGAATAATTCAGCCAAAGCATTATACAAACGCGTTCGAGAGCGCCAAAAACATCATATTAACTTATATATATAGTTCACCGTATCTTAATTCCAACCGAAACACACCATTTTAATTCATGACACGGTTTACACAATGACAAGCACCAAATTAATTAACATGTTACATCGTATTAATATCTTTCATATGTGCAGCTCTGTCTATCTCAATACAATTTCTTATATCGGCAGCTCTATCATGTACTAGCTGTTGCTTGTCAATTTCAGGTTTACATTCATTAAGCAAGCAGACATATACAGTGCGCCCGAAAAGTCTGCCGCCCCCACCAAAAATGTGATTTCTGTGCTGTGTTGGGTAAGTACTAATCATATGGACTCACAAAGAGTGCCATTCATTTCGTCTTGTTGCACTTGTCTTGAACATGTGTTTTGAAAGTGTGAGTTGTCTTTTAACTTCCTGCAAAACAATGTGCCATCACAACGTCTGCACCCCCATTCACAAATATAATCTCGTGATATTTGCAGGCTAACACAGCTTGATTTTGTAACGAATGATTTGATGTGAAATAGGCAATACACATGCTTGGGGAAAATAACGAATAAAATAAATCCCGACCAAAACGAGCAAAATCGGAGACTGGTTTGCTGATACTTCCCCCAACAGACAATATCTAGGTTAGAATAGCAACGTAATGACCATTTTTCAATTATTGGACAAATTGAACTAACTTTCCATATTTGCGCAGCATATATATGACTTGCACGCCGTCAACGTAAAACAGAGCAATATCAGCATCTCATTCATAAGTCAGGCCATTGACTATTTATTACAGCACATTCAAGAACTTGCCCAGACATTAACCTTTCAGCAAACCGTAATTTGTAATAGTCTGTCAATAAAGTCACCGCACTATACACCTTTTATATGTAATATATAGCTCTGTTACGTCCGTGTAGCATGTACGATACGCCATAGAAATATTTAGCTACCGGATATTATATACACTATGCATTGCACGACTGTCGCGACGACAACGAGCGAGAAGTACTGAAGTGGTATAACATCGCTTTTGTAGGATAATAAATATCAAAAACCTTATTTTAGTTGATCAAAACTTCGAAGCTAGTGGTCTTTGTGCGCTGAAACAACCAGGCATGCGAATATATTCATGCGTACGCCGATCTGCACTCCGTATTTTTGACAAGTGACATTCTTAACAAATTGATGTTTATCGATACTTTGGCGCCGTCTGAATTTGTGACGCATGGCTGGAATATTTTGAGTTGTATCTTCATTCAAACCCTGCGATACGAGGAGAATCGCCGCCCGTAGTAATATGAAGCTGTTAAGAGGCATCTCAACTCCCAATGTTGCATTTTTGCTGAGTGACGTCGTCCATCTCAACAACATCATGGTAACGCTCAGGAAACGTACAATGCACAGCAACATCAACAGGCACGATAGCAATCACAAATAGATGAACAACGCGGTCATTGCCTGGGGCATACAGCAGCTTAACGTTCTTAATCTAGCATGTGCAACGATCTCGATGTGGGCAGAGATCGCGATTTCCATAACTATGAGTGGCGTTGCATGAACAGAGGACGCGTGTAAGGCTCAAGCGAAACGAGGCCCTTACAATCATATGTGACGCCATAAACACATACGCCATAGAAAGTACGCGAATACATCGCTTGCTCTCGTCTCCTCGATAAGTCGATCAGTTGGAAGTAGATTGCACTCCGACACGATGTACAATGATGTCGCGAGTAGGCGAGACGCGACATGGCAAGTGTGTCTTCACTGTAAGTGTCAAGCGCCACGCTAAAGGAGACGCAGCAGCGCTCGAAGGAATGAACGATTCGTTGGCACAACAATAGAATGTCGAAGCAGCTGGCGGAGAAGATGATGGGGATTTTGGGGCGACTGCAGCTCGGTAGTTGTTAGCAATCGAGAAGGATACTCCCGAGAGAGCGTATAGCGTGTCTGCGTGCCGTTTGTGCAGGCCAGCCAACGTTCTATGATTTTATTGACGCGCGTTGGGTGGTATGAAGTAGGAAAAGCGACAGCGTCACTCATCGCGCTCGCGTGTTCACCACACACAAACACACATCACGCTGCAGCAATCGGCTACGAGATTCACTGAGTTTTACTCTTGTTTTCGTGATAAGTAATACGAACGCGATGACGTAAGTAGAAGCTCTAATATTACTTGCATTCAGTATACTACTGGACAAACTATTGGATTTGGCTCCTTATCTATCTCATACCGACAGTAGAAACAATAATTTGCAACAGCTAATCATAGATCAAACAAAGATACGCATTGTACAACATTGTAACATATGACCGGCGCTACTGAGTACTTAACACGTTGTCG
Source organism: Globisporangium camurandrum (assembly GCA_023337595.1). Taxonomy (NCBI): domain Eukaryota; phylum Oomycota; class Peronosporomycetes; order Pythiales; family Pythiaceae; genus Globisporangium; species Globisporangium camurandrum. The sequence continues at coordinate 5,990 of JAADXH010000201.1, forward strand.
AGGCGTAAAAATTAAGCAACAACGTTGCAACATACTTGAGGCAAGCGCTGGGCCTGGTGTACTAAGCGGGCTTGCTCGTTGACTGCCGAGAAGCAACTCACGGAAGCGAAAGTTGCTCTCTCGACGGATATTAGGCTACCACAGAGGAGGTGTGGCGCACTATTGCGTTACATGCAATACATTTAAATGTAAATATAGAACTGTGTGACGCTTCTTGAATCAGTTATAAGAACTCGTGGCCGTGCGCGTGACTAGCCAACCTGCGTGGCTTGACAACCCTAACCTTGTTAGAGGCACATTCGCATCGAGGCGTGAAGAAGGGAAATCTATCTAAGATGCAGTGAGTTTAAGTATTAATTGTACATGAGACAAAAGCTAGTATCGTGAAAATGTTACGCTTCTACACTTTTTTCGGTCTTGTGTCGGCAATTCTAGCGTGTCGTGTATAAGTTACGCATCTATATACTCAATAAAGAGGTAACGCACTCAGTCATCATCATGTAGCGAATTGAGAGGCATGTTTTGTCGTGCAATGTTTTTGTTGCTACATATATTGTATTCTAGGTGTAAATTTAGTGATTTGACCTGGTATTTTACAAGCTCTTCTAAGTACTTTAGTATGCCAAGCATGAAAGCGCGCACTAGTATTCACTATTTTTCATTGTCAAAATATAAGTAGTGTAGTAATGTATGCAGTGTAGTTTGCTTTTCATGCGCATCTACAAATATCAATATGTACAGATCTGACATGCTGCACTACACCTGCTTATAAATTCCTCGCCAAATCACGTAGGAATGTATAAGGACGTCACATCCTATTTTACCTTTTTAGAATATCGTCTGCCGAATGAATTGCATTACACACAGATTTGTTTGACTAAACACCGTAAACATATGTTTTGACCTAGAAAGAAAACTAAGTTGATTAAATTTTGTCAAGCGTTAGGATCTTCCTTAAAATACAGAAAACTAAGGCGATATACACTTCAAAAACGATTGCAATTTCAATAAATTTCCTCGGGTAATTTTTGAGTACAGCCATTGTGCTTATTGTAGCACGACATTTTATTGATGTCGTACTTAAAGATCGTAGTGCTTTCCATGAACTATTCTAACACAATAGTGAGATGTAGGCGTTTCACTATATATGATTCGTAGCCCTGAATAAATCTATATTCTGCGTCAAACACAACTACAAGTTGTAAGCTTAGCGTTACAAGATCATGGAATTTTACATGCTATTCCACAATTCTTCGTGAAGGGATACTAAAAAAAGTGGTCGAATGTTGGCCTCGTAACGCACATTGTGGCGGAGTATAAAGAAGGTTGGACAGAAAATAAACGCATTGGAATAATGACGTTTGCTCATACTTTAAAGGGTTGGCGAATCACTGGAGGCATCAACTTTAAGCTGCCGTTCTCCAAAAAGACATGCACATGATTCGCCTACCCATAAAACGTCAAGAGTTGTAGGGTGTTAGGCTGTATTTTTATTGTGAGTCCTCACAACAAGCGCGCCATTGCTAGCTGTTTATACATTCCATATTAGGTATGTGTCTCGTAATCTCGATAAATTTGAACTGAAGATTGCAGAGCAATATGAGAGAGAGCGACAGTGCAACAAAGAAAGACAAGTGAGTAAGCGAGTGAGTTTGGCATATGCGCTCTACAATGTAAATCGAAGCAATGTATTGATCGTGCGTGTAGATCGGTCAGCCGTAGGCTTGTTTGTAGGTAGTGGTTCGTGCAGACACTAGAGCTAGTGAGTGGCGGAGTGCGTTTGTGCCTGTGTGGCAGTGGGTCGATGTGGTAATTATCAAGAGAGAGCGACAAAGAGTCAGAGATAGACACGTGAGTGAGCGTGTGTGATTCACAATTCACATAAAAAGCGACAGCTTGCCGTTGCATTGTCCCTACGTGCGATTCTTCATGTGTTACTGCTCGTGCAACCTTCTTGCTGCTGGAGCTGCGTCCGTGGCTGGTCTGATGTGTGACATGCGTCTCGTGTAAACGGTGACTGTGATGACGCCGTGCGTGATTGGTTTTGCGGAGTCGATCTGACCCAAAGATGGAGGAGTTTTGTTTGCAAGTTTATGGATAAAATCGTCTGTATTAGAACAGTTTAGACCCTGATCATATCATTCATGCTCAAATATTTGATAACGTGACAATGATTATGTCGAGTGAGACTGGATATGTGGAGCCGCTCCCAATACTTGAAACACACTTATATCACATAACTGAGAACAGAGTAAATCCGCGTACAGATGCGCTTCATATGTGCGAAATTGGCCACACACAACGTTCCAATTGTAAATCGCATTATTTATATATATATATATATATATATATATGTTATGTCTGCTCACAACTTGGAAGTTGTAAATTGCATTTTTTGATTTAGTATACAGTACTCTACTTACTCTCGCAAAAATTGTCCACTTATTGTCGTGCTCCTTCATGTACTAACCGCACCACTGTGTATAGTATGCATTTTTTGTAAGCACTAGCCTGAGTATTAAGATACGTATGACTTTGTGTTTGAAGTGTGAAGTACATTGAGATACATTCAGCGATCTTATATTCTCATAATGTAATACGTATGAGGTTATGTGGCTCTCTACGATTTTACTATGAACCGACTTGCTTGCCAAATGCGTGTATGTGCGTACAACTGTGTTATGTTTACGGCTACTAATATGTTTTCCTGACAGTATATTATATGTCTAATAGTGAAATACTATCATAATGAAAGTGGTGCAGCAAGTTCTACAAGTATGTATTCCTGACAGTATATTGTATGCCTAATAGTGAAATAATATCGTAATGAAAGTGGTGCAGCAAACTCCAACAATGATGTTCTAAATTATTGCGTGTGTTAAGTATACTTTTTAAGTGAGTTAGATATCCTTTGAAGCGACTAAAATGGGGGGCTTGCATATCATTTTTGGTTGGTTCAGTCCATGGTGTAATTGTGCTCTTATGTGACTAGTTTAACAATGTATTGATTTGTGTATGTTGATATTGTTTTTCTGAAATGAGTGTGACAAGAACGTTTTTGTCACTAGAGAGTGCGTGTGCTAAAACTGTAAGTTATATGTGTGTAGCCTAGCCGATGAGGCGACCCTAAAGGGTCAATTTGTAAATGTTTGGTCCCAGGGTGTCCTCGAGTGTACACTATTCATTTTACCATTTGCCTTCCCAATTGAACTCTATGAAATGTCCAAGATTGGTGATGTTTGCACGTGGACAATGTATACCTGTTTCATCGTCTTCACTCCATAATCATAAAATATTTCGCAGTTTGTTTGTTGGTATATGTTTGCCCTCTTGCATAAAGACCATGCTCTATTTTCACTTGTCAACCATTAACGCATATGTGTTTTTAAGTTAGCAAAACCACACACGTATTTAATTAGCTTCACTCAATGTGCAAACGCACCCTCATTACGACAATAAACATAGCAACACACAAATTAACACGAATGCGCACTAAGCCACTCAATATACATCACCTGACGATTGTTTTGAGCGCACAATGACTAGTACGTCATATCGTGTGATAGCTTGGAAAAATATACGTAAGCTCGTCAGGCGTTGGTCAACAAGTATACGATCTATTTGCCACGCTTACTATTGCTGCGTCACTTAATTATTTCAGTTGCCTATGTTGTTTGTCAGCAAGAAATATAGAACATACTGGAAAATAAATTCAACGTGCCTACTCGCCTACATTTGCAGCACACAGTCAAATACCCTTCGAATATGATATGTGCTGAAATTGGTTTCCAGGGAGGATTATATTAAAATGTGGTCTCTCAGCGTCGGCACCATGCAAGTTTAATCGATGATAAATTTGACTTGATATTTGAAAGAATACTAAGCCGCGCTACGCTATCCCTTCCCTGCAATCGAGATGTACTAATTACCAATGGGTGATGCCCATAACCCTATCAAATCGAGTAGTTAATTACATTTGCTAAATGGGTTTAATCCAAAACGACTGTTGGCACGCCACCAAAAACATAACCAAGTTATAACAATACACTGGGCATACGTAACTTATCACTGACAACCATCCACTTTGTCATGCTACAGTGGTTGTCATTTGTGGCAGGATAGATGTATGTCGAGAGACCCAGCGAAATTCGCTGACTACGAGGCATCTAACGACAGCACGATGCAACCGGTGCTGGCTGCCCTAAAGCAGAGCGCGATCATTTAGGTCGGCTGCTATAGCGTAGCAAGTACACGCGGCTCGAAGTGCGCCGACGGCATCAAGTTCATCGAGCCAAGAGCACCTCACTTCAACTGCGGCAATGGTCACAGTCGCTCGTGCTGCGTGTATGTGACATCATTTGGAGCGACGAATGGCGCAGTGTCACTGCGTCAGGCGCACCGCCGAGATCAGGTCCGTCTTCCATGTTTATATGATATAATTGAGTAAATTCACAAATCCAACTCTTGCGATTGCTTGTTGCATGTTATAGATAGCGGAATAATGTAACATCAATAGATTTAAAGCTCTCTTATAAAAAGGGTCAAAAATATGTATGCTTATGAAGTGGTTGTGCATAACCATAAAATACTTGTTTTAACCAAGAATCCCATCCCACGAACACGAAATCGCATAGTTCTATGGAGCTATGTAAATAACTTTTCCATCCATATAATTGTCGTTTTTCACCCGTTGTTTCTATACAAACTGGTGTAGTTTTGTTCTCTTTGACAGAAATTTAGGCATATTATCATAATTGCAGACAAGTGCAGTGTACAAACAATATATATAAATGAATAGTACATATATGAAAAGTAATAGTATCATAAAATGTATTATTTTGTGATGCGCAATTTATTTGAATATACTGAGCTGTGATGTTGCAATGCAACAAACAACTTGCTGCTCGTAAAATACAGCACTTACCACGAAGAGATAAATGACAAAGTCTACATACTGACAAATAGACAATGACAAATTCTGCAAACTACGACAAATACAGTACATCGATGTTCTACATGGAACAAAACCACTTGTTTTTAAGAAAGAAAGTCCATGACCGTTTTTTGCAAACTCGTTGTGGAATTTAACATATATATAACACTTTTAAACGAGTGCGGATGTCGTCAAGTGAATTTCCCTTTTGAAAATGTGTGCGGAATCGGCATTCCCAAACCACACCAACAGACGCAAGCATGACGACATTGTCGCCGCAGATCCAACATCACAAGCCATTCGACAACAGGCAAGCGTGTTCCTGTGCACATCAACTACCAGCGGGCGTCCACACCACTAAAAATCAAATAAGCGTGGCGCCCAAGTCACAATGCGCGATTCAAAGCAATATGTTTGTTTACAACGTCGGTAAGTATGTGTGAGATATGAAATCGTTTTTGAATTCGGGACACTTTTTCTCCCGTACAAGCGTGTAGTTTGTTCCTAAAAGAAATTCTAGCTTGATTGTAAAATTAGAAATCCGAGTATCAGATCCTCAGTTTGTCAGAATCCAGAATTAGGATTTTACGTCACGTAATTACGTTTACAGTCCCGGACAGCATCGAGGGTTTTTTTACGTTTTTGGCAAACAAGATATTCGAATTTCAACGCAACATCGACATTACATTTGGTGATTGCGTTGCGAATATAAATGCGCATAGTGTTGAGTTTGTGGGACTTCTTCATGAATTTCTATGGTGAAGACGAATAAGCTATTTTTAGCTATAAATTGGCAGAACCCCTCGATGGTGTTCGGGACTGTTAAGTGATGAAAAAGTTCAACTGGTGAATTTCACTTTTGAAAACGAGCGCGGAAATCGACATTTATCAAAGCACTTCAACAGACGCAAGCAGGATGTCTTCGTCGTGATCGCGCGACGTCGTTGCAGTTGCGTCTGCGTCATCACACAGACCCAGCAGTATCCACATGGCATCGATTGGCGGCAACACTACAGATCGTGCTTACGCACATGATCTACGTCGTGAAGGCGCCATCAATAGCGATGCGGTTCCCAGATGCGACCAGCACCATCTTGCTGAAACAACGACACCTGGTGCGTGCGCAACAGGCACTGTAACACCATCCTCAGCAGCAACAGAGATCTCGAGCGATGTCTATGACGCAAACATAGGCATCTCCGCGCATCCACAGCAGCAGCAATCCGTGTCGTCGCCGCTGCAACCTATATCACCCACGACGGAGGCACTGCCAGCACCGCGGCTCCAGAAAGTACCGACAAAATCGGCATCCGTGCGCTCCCCACGACGATCATCGCCACTGCGACAGGCGCTGCGCATCGATGTGGATCCACCGGTGGATCCGTCGACGACCCCGATCGCAATGGCGTCGCCACTTGGGAAGTTTGCGACGAAGATCGCGCCAATAAGTAGCCAGCGCGCACACCCAGCGTCAATCTTCAGCAGCACGAACGGCGGCGTTCATAACAATGACGCAAATAGCTCAAGCACGAAGCACCGCCTCGGCGCACAGTTCTACGACACGCCGTTCCTCGAGTACGGCATGATCGTTGCACTAGCGTGCGACGACCGCAGCGGCGTCGTGGCCGCGGAAGGGTATGCGTCGCGCGACGTGCAACTCGAGAAGCTCACGTACAACGCCGAGCTGTTTACTGGACCGATCCCGAAACTCGGTCTCGGTGGCCGTGACGAGCAGCGCCTGTTTGACGCTGGCGGCTTTCGCCTCACGTCGTGTCCGTACCGCGACTGTCTGTTTGAAGTCGTGCCGAAGATGACGTATGACGCGACGCTCGCACTCGAAGCACTGGAGGCCGCAATGAGCGAGCAGCAAAGCATAAGCGACACTGCAAGTCCCGATCATGAATACCAAGAACACCAAACAGAGCAGAGCGCTCGTTTGCGTGATCGCAACGCACTGGCGGACCTGACATTCAAGAGCAACGCCGAGCGGCGGCTGAACGCGACCGTGTACAAGCGTCTACAGGGCGTGCAAGTGATTTACGGTGACGTACGTCTGCTGGTTGCAAGCAACGACGCATGCTAGTAGGAGGACGTTGCTGCTTTGTCTCCTGTTGCCTGTGTCGAATAAAAAAGAGTGAAGAGAGCTGACTGGTATGGACTGTCTGCATGATTGGCGCAGGTCGTACAGCTGCGACACATCAAGAGCGGCAAGTTCCTCTCGCTCGAGACGTCGCCAGTGCTGCTGCGTGGCGCAGAGAGCATCATGGTAGCGTCACTTGCTCTCTCTCGTTCACTCTCTCTCCCTCTCCTTTTCTCGCTGAACGCGATGCACTGCTTGTTGCTGCAACGACTCACGTACTGAATGGATGGCTTATGCATGTGCGCAGACATGTCTCGAAACCGCGTCATCACGATCACACTTTGTGCTCCTGCCGCGCTTCAAGCTCCGATCGAAAGGCGCGCCAGTGCTGTTGACCGATCAGGTGCCTATTTTCCCACCCACACACACGCATGCTCACTTACAGCACAGCATTCAACACAAGCGTGCTGCGCTACAGTACTGACACGCGTGTTTGTTTGTCGATTTGACGATACGTGCTCTCTCCAGCTCGTGTTTACGAGCGAGCACGACGTCCAGCCGTTCAATCTTCACGTGTCGAGTCGAAGCGCGTCCGATGGCACGTTGTGCGCGGTCGTCGGGTCGACAGCGCATGCGTCGCAGTGGCGCGTCGTGCTGTACGATCGATTTGAGCATAACAGCAGCGACAGTCACCCGACCAGCGGCGTTCGCGCTGGGTCATGCGTACGGCTGTTCCACCTCGAGACAACGTCGTGGCTCCGACTGGCCGAGTTGGAGCAACAACAGCCGACTGAAAATAGCGCTGCCAGCCAGACAGCGCGTGTGACGCTCCAGTTTAGCGAAGACAAGGACGTCGACGACGACGCGTCGGTGCTCGCGCGCGCGTGCGACTCGATCTGGGAAGTCGAGCGCACGAGTGTGTTTGCAGGCGGCGCGATCGCTTGGCGCGACACGATCACGTTCCGTCACGTAACGTCTGGCAAGTACCTCGCAGTCGCGCCAGTCGGTGCGCCGCCGCTGATACACACGCGGTCACCAGCTGCGATGCGCACACACACTGGCGTAACGTCCTCGTACGCGCCGCTAATCGCACAAGAGCATCCACAGGCATTTCAATTTATGCCAACAGCGATCGCAGACGACGGGTACGTGTTTGCGTGCTTGTTTGCTGTGGTAGTGCCATTACATGTTGATGTGCTAAAGCAGAGAGAGAGAGTAAGACGCACGAAGCGATCGCTCCCATGGACTGACGTGTCTTGCTGCGATTGCGATGGAATCATTATTCTTCTCAACTCAACAAACATAAGCGAACAAGTCGAACATGGCGACGTTGGGCTCCTTCAGCACAGCAAAAGCGGCGGCTTTCTGCACTCGATCGAGACGCACGCGTCGACCATGAACGACATTCGGTTCTCATCAAAAGCATTATCGAGTGACGCAAGTGGCGCGAGCGGCTCGAGTTTTGCGGTCGTGTCGCTCCCTGGCGCGCGCGATGAAGATGCGTTCAAGATCCTCGCGGTGCCGCCGTCCGAGGTCGACGATACGCTCGTGCTCGTGTCATACAAGCGCGTTTTGCAGAGCTTCCTGCTTCAGTTCCAGCCGGCTGCACTCGCACAGCACACACCAGCTGCGAGTGACGCGACGAGATCGTCGCATTCTGCATCAGGAGAAACGACAACGTATCGTTTTGATCGTGACGACACGATCCAGTGCTTTTGCAAAGTCGAGCAAGTGCTCGACGAACTCATTCGTTTCTGCACCGACGGCGCACGTGCGTCACCAAGCGTCTTGCGCGCGCGACAGCATCTCTTTCGCATCCACCGGTACATCGACTTGCTCGTCGACATGATCAAAGCGCCGTTCGAGCGCTACGGCGGCCCGTTCAGTGCCGACGACGTGTCGGCACACAACTCAGAGTACGTGCGGTTCACAGCGCAGCAGGAAAGCGGAAACAATGTCGACAGCGACCTCGAGCTCAATGGTGCGTGGGGTGTGCCGACACCGAGTGGTCTGCTGAGTCCATTGCCTGCTGGACGCAGCAGAGGCAGCAATAGCGCTACGACCCGCGCGACGTCGCTGTCGATGCGGTCGATGGCCAAGTCATCCGGACGCCACATGCTTGCAGGCGCGCACGAAACGTCGTGGCGCAAGCGATCAAGCAGCACGACAGCGAACGCGCGTCAGGAGCTCCACACAGCTGCCATGGAGAGTCTCAATCGGATCATCCCGTGCGTGAACGTGTTGCTCGTGCACATTTTCGCCTCGAATCGGAGCAACGAGCTCCACGTGGTCAACGTCGCCATGCCGATTTTGATGGAACTGCTCGGGAACGGCTTCCAGACGTCGCTGCCGCTCTCATACCTCTTGCGCGAGAATCGAAACCTCGTCGAGTCTATCACTGCCTACGCTCGGATCATCCAGAGCTTCTTTGCGTTGATCCAGTCGCGCGGCAAGTCGATTCGGTACATGCAGTTCCTCGTCGCACTGTGTACGTCGCGCGGCCGCGGTGTCCCGAAGACCCAAGAAGCGATCTGCGAGCTGCTGTTCAATGCTGCGAACGGGTACAGGGACCACGTGATCATCCCCGTGCGACCATGCGAACGCGGGTTTGACATCTACGTCGTGCAGCTCGCGCACCAAGTACCGACGTCGTCATTGGGACACGGCGCAGACCCGCGGATCGACGCTATGTTTATCAAAGACGCGACTGCTGCGACTTCAACTTCAAATAATGCAAGTGAGACAATCGACGGACGCGGCACGTGGATGTCGCTTGCGGCGTTCTACGAAGCGTACTACACGCAGGGCAAGCACCGACCGCTGGGGCAGTACTGCTACGGGCTCTTTCGGCTCTACGTCTCGCTCTGCCTCGACCGCAACTACGTGAGTATCGAGTACATCCAGCTGGCATTTCCGCGCGAACACTTGCTGCGGTCAGTGATGGACTCACTGCTCGCGCGCTCGCTCCGTGCCGTGCTCCTGGACCTCATTCGCGTCGCGTACATTGACTGCGAGCCACAGAAGAGCGTGATGTGTCCGAACTACACACGCCTCTGGACCGACGTCGGCGCGAAGCGCAGCGACGTACTCTCGGCGTTCACGGGCGACGGGTACGCGCCGCCGGATCTGTTCTTTTTCTCGCGCATGAAGGACTTTTGTGCCACGTACCTCGACAAACTGAGGGGCGTCCTTGTGCTCGACGAGACGCCGGAGAACGAGCTCACGCTCGCAGTCGTGCGCGTGTGTCGCAAGATGGTCGAGTTCGGCATGTACGCGACCGAGGACGAGCTCACGCGGCTCGTGTCGCGCCTCGTGGACGTTCTCGACAAGCGCTCGGACCTCGTGTCGCGACCGCACGTTACGTCGACATCGGAAGCGACAGTGACGCCACGAGCAGCAGAAGCAACGGACAAAGTGCACCCCAGTCCACAGGATGATTCGACGCGCTACAACAGCAGCAGCAGCAACGCTGCGAGTGCTCGGTACCGACGCGCGTCCGTGACCGACGGATCGCGCAACTTGTTTACGACCATGTTGCAGAGCGTTCCACACGACGTACAGCTACCGTCTGACGGCAGCAGCAACGCAAGCGGCCAGAATGTTGCTGCTCGTGTTGGTGGTGATCTGTGCGACGCGCCAAACTCAACGACCGAGTCAGCGCTGCAGCAACACACGCCTCGGCTCCGCAACGCGGCGCTGCTCGACGTCTGCACGACGCCGACGAGTGCCGGAGCGAGACGGACAGTTGTGCGTCAGTACAGCGCGAACGCCGTGACGAGTGATGATGTCGGTAGCAGCACGCCGCACGATACGGACGCACACCTACAACACAGCGCAGTGCCGGCTGAGCAATCGTTTGCGAATACGGAGAGCCATGCAGTGCCGGCATTGAAAGCGAGACACAGTTTACTCCCGTCGCGCAGTCGCAATGTATCGCAAACAGCCAAGCAGAAGCCACACACGCTCGGAGACACTGTCAATGTGGGATCATCGCCCAAGCGTCCTCATCATCACCATCATCATCGCCACCATCATCGTCAGCGTCCAATCCACCCAACGAACGACGTCGACGAAGTGAACCGCGTCGTGATGGAGATCAAGGACGAAGTCTGTGCGATCCTCCAGCACGTCGACAACATGCGCGTCGACTACCAGCTCTCGTGCGTGCTCGCATCGTTCCAGGTGCACCATGTCGGTCAGAAAGCAGCGACGCGCCGCGCATTCGATCGAACGCACACGCAAGGTGGCGGCGGCGGCTCGCACGACAACAACGCGGTGCTGCTGGACGCCACAAGTGGTGCTGCGTCCTTCCATAGTGCGAGTGGTGGCGGTAGTGCAGCGCATCACACGATAGGTGACTACAACATGGCGCTGTCGTACTCTGCGAGCAGCAGCAGCAGCAATGCCAAGTACTCACCACTGGCGCAGTACATGGGCGACAAGCGGTCGTCGCTCGAGTGCAAGTTCTCACTCGCGCAGCTCGCGGGCCGGAACGTCACGACGGTGCTCATGCAGCTGCTCATGTACGCGTACCCACCGCTCGTGGCGAAAGCGCTGGAGCTCCTGCTGCAGCAGTTCAACCAACACGACCAGGTTGTCAAGGCACTGCAGAATCTCCAGCTGCTCGTGACGCACGAGACGATTGGAATCTACAACAAGCTCAAAGACGACGTCGATAGTCTCCGCCGTCTGTCCGAGACGACCGAGGTCTGGATGGACCTCACGTCGAAGACGGACTTTGAGAAAGCCGAGACGACGTGCGTGCTGCTTAAGTCGCTGACGGACGTTGCGCGACACCGCGATGATGGCGCGAGTGAGCTCGATGCGTCGACTGTTACGACTGGAATGCTAGTCACAACTGGAACGCTTGTCGAGAGCCAGACGACGGTAAGCGACGATCAGGATCGGAGCTACGCGCCGCGGTTCGTGGCCGAGCGGCTGCCGCCGAACCGGAAGCTCGCGTTTCTGCGCAGACGGTACGTCCTCAAGCCATCGCTCGGGAGCGTGAGTCAGTTCTCGAGCTGCCACGAACTTGCTGCATCTGCGCCAACATCAGCGTCAGCGTCGTTGTCGTCATCAACACCATCGCTTGTGACGGATGCGGCACACAGTGCGTGCGCGAACGATTCGAGCAAAGCAAGCGAAGCGCAGCGGCTGTTGCGCAACTTGCGGGCGGCGCAATACGCAGTCAACATGATGATCGACGGCGCGCACTTCTTTGAGTCCCACGTCCGCCAGCAGCAGCAGGATATCAAGACGACGAATCCATCATCTTCGTCGTTCATCTCCAGCAATAGCAGCCTCAGAAGGAGTAGCAGTGCAAAACCACTCGGGTCGCGGCTCCAGTCGATGCTGCAGTCGCGACAGCGCGATCAGATCAAAGCCGTGTACAGTCATGCGATGGAGTTCCTGTGTACGTTCTGTCTGCACGACAGCGACAACCAAGTCCTACTTGCGCCGCACGTGGCGACGATCGCGCAGTACATTGGCGAGCTCGAGGTCGCGCAGGAGCTTCTCGTGGTGATCTTTGCAGGAAATGCGATGCTGTACAAGACGCTGCCGACGGAGCTCGTGAACACGGTTTTGACGCACTTGGTGGCTGCGACCCACGCCGCTGGCCCGGACCCGCGGTTTCTCTATTTGCTCGAGACGCTCGTGATTTGCGACGAGAAGCCCGTGCTCGAGAACCAGCTCCTCGTGCTCTTTCAGCTCATCAAGTCGCTTGAGAGTGCCGTCGTCTTGCAGCTGTTTGACAACCCGAACGCCGCGATGGAACGCTTTGACGATCTCTTGCAGCGCTACGCGCGCATTGTCAAAGGTCACAATCGACACAGTGCGACATTGTCGACGTCCGTTGCTGCCACCAACGACGAGATTGGAGACAACGACAGCGATGGCGCGTTCCGATCGTCTCGGACCGCGCGACTGCGTCCCCAGCCATCGGCGACGTCACCGTTGCAGTCGCCAGTTGACGACAAGACGATCACAGCCGACTCGCGGACGCTCGAGTACCACGTGCGACTGCTGCATCTGTTCGCGGCGTGTGCGACGGGGAAGAACACGCGCGCACAGAACATTTGCCAGCAAATCGTGTCACTGACGACCGTGCTCGAGCTCCTGATGCACGCTGCGTGCACGGATGGCATGTGCTTTGCGCTGCTGCGGTTCCTCGACCAGGTGTTTATCGTCGCTGACGACATCGAGACGCCGAGCGACGACGTTTTGGCGCGCATCTTTGCAGCGCTCACACACGTAAGTGATGCCAGTGTCCGCAAATATTTGCGCGCCGTGCAAGTTGACGACGCAAACCGCCACGCGCGCCTGTCGCTGCACAAAAACAAGCTCCAGCTCGAAGCGACGACGACAACGACGCAGCAGCAGCAGCTTTGTGCGCGCGACCAGCCAGCACTGCGCGTGCTGCTCTACGCGCTCGCGCCGACGCTGCTGTCGTTCGTCCACCAGTTCCCGCGTCTGTTTGACACGAGCGACGACGCATTGAGCTGCGTACTGCGCGTCCAGCATAACCTTGCGCTGCTGCTGACGATCTTCGCCGCGTCTGAGTGGCAGCTCGACGCGTTCGTATTGACGACCATCGACGAACTCGCGTACGCGCTCGACAAGATCACACAGCTCGTCTCGTTTGAGGATAGCCTCGATGCTGCCGCCGTCTCGCTCGAAGCGGCGTGGGTAACGTCGCTTGCGTACACCCAGCGGCTGGATCTGCACGTGTACGACCTCGATGCGGACGCTGAGGAGCTGCTGCAGCAAGCATTGAGTGATAGAGCGAACGACCCAGCGCAAACGACGAGGAGCAGCAGTGTTGTCGGCCATCCCGATGGTAGTGGCAGAACCACTAACGGAAATGGCAATGGTAGTGGTAATGGCGACAACGAAAGCAGCAACACTGTCGTGCGGGAGCGACGCCGATCGTCGCGCGCAGCAAGTGACGCGAGTGCGCTCGAGTCAATCCAGGAGACGATGATTGAGCTCAGTATGGTTGACGACGACAATGGAACCAATAGCCTCGTGCACGAAGTGATGGTTACGACAATGAGCAGCAGCAGTGGCACTAGTGCAGCAAACACTCGTGACAGTCGGGATGTCGCTTACAACAACGGCGTTGCCGTTGCAGACACAAGTGCTCGCACAAGCAGCAGTATCCAGTCGAGTGCGATTGCCAACACGCTGCAGGTTGCACCGCTTGCGATCATCGGCCGCTTTGGCAGCATCGGTGCGTCTGCTGCTGCGTCTGCAACTGCTGTGTCTGCAGTTCGTCGTGGTAGCGACTCGACCGAGCCGCGTCGTGAGTCTAGCGCGACGTCGCTCAAGACGATTGTGCATTCGACTGCGAGCACGTCACCGAACGCGACACAGCGTCCAATGACGATGCTGCAGCGGCTCGTACCAGCATGCGGGTTCTTCCAGCGTCTGTCGCAGCTCGGATGGCGCCGTGCGCAGCCATCGCCGTCGAGTACGTTCGAGTCTAAAGTCGCTGCTGCTGCTGCTGCTACTGCACAGAGTTCGCCGCCACGTCGCCGGTCGTTCACGAGCCACTTGTTTTCGCCGTTTTCGACGTCCGAAATCGCAATCAGCCTGGACGCGTGTGCTGCGACCATGCCGTCGCCTCTCTCGTCGCCACTACAGTCGATGCGGTGGCAACAGCAACCTAACAGCTTTCGCGAGTTTGATCAGTTCCTCTTGTACATCCGGACGCACCCGCGCGTGCGCAGCGCCATGCGCGATGAGCTCAACGAGATGGTCCAGAGCATCTTGGCAATTGAGCGCTCGCTCGTGGACGAGTACGACCCGCACGTTCATGCGCGCAATGTGCACTTGACGTTCGACCAGGTGGTCGCAAAGCTCGTGGCGCACGTCGAGCGTTTCCAGGATGTGCACTACAACAAGATGAACGTCACGTTGCTCGACGTCTTCTGCCGCATGATCTACGCAGTCGACGACCGCGAGCAGCGCCGACGCATGCAAGTGAAGCTCAATCAACTTGGCGTCACGCGCCTCGTCGTCCAGCTCATCGCGTGGCGCGATGACGACGCGCTGTTCGCCGCGAGCATCCAGCTTGGCGTTGCGCTACTCGATGGCATGAACGCCAAGGTACAAGAGAGCTTCTACGCGCACTTGCTCGAACCGAGCAGCGACGGCTTCCTGGAGCGTATTCGGAGCAAGATCGAGACGAGCTGTAAGCGTATCCGCAGTACCCAGCAGCGTGAGCACCGCATGAGTGATGCAAATGCAAGTGATAGGGGCATTAGCACGCACAAGTCGAGTCCGACGACGTATGGACAGCGTGGTGGTGGTGGCGCCTCCCGCAGCGCTCGCTCGTTCGAGGCGCAAGCACCGACCACATCGAATGTGCAATCACCAGTCGCACCTGCAGGGCTGCGACGACGTCGATCCAGCTTCTTGCCAACGTCGCCAAGCAAACCGACGACGTCATCGACATTGACAGCAACGCATCCACTGCGCGACGTTGACCGCCTCAAATCCCAACCCACAACGTCCACGACGACGATGTCGATCTTTCGGTTCCTCCAGCTGCTCTGCGAAGGCCACTATTTGGATGCGCAGCGGCACTTGATCGTTCAGCCACGCACACGAGTGAACCTCGTGGAGAGCACGACGTCGTTCTTGCTCGAGACGTACTTGACGCTTACGGACATGGACATGGGGCTCGTGACGCAGTTGTTTGAGACGATCACGGAGTTTTGTCAAGGTCCGTGCGTCGAAGCACAGGAGACCGTTGCAAACTTCAAGTTTATCAGTGCCGTGAACGCGTTATTGATGCACGCGTTGGAACCACCAGCCAACGGCAAAAGCAGCAGCACGGCCAGTTCCATCACGCAAGTGCGTCCGTTGCGCGCGTCGATTGTCGTGACGCTCCTGAGTCTGCTCGAAGGCCGGAGCGACCGCGCACTTCACATCCAGCTCGTGCAGGAGCTCAACTTTGACGCACTCGAGCGCAACCTCGTCGACGTGTACGCGCACTTTGTCGGTCGGTACGCCACGTACGCAGGCAACGCTGCGTGCTACGACGACTTTTACGTCACGATGGGCTTCAACATCTATATATTACTCCAGAAACTGGCAGACGTCCATGGATCTGCTGCTGCTGCTGCTGCGCCGTGGATCCCATCACCGAATGCAGCAAGCGATCCATTTGAATCCAAACACGAGCGCTGCGCAGACGTGAGTCTGTCGACGTCGGCGCCGTCGTCGGCTGCAGCGCATGGCAATGGCGGCGGCGTGCCGATCGACTACCGCAGCGCGTTTCAGTTCTTCCAGTCGCACTGCGCGCGTGTCGAGATCGTGTGGGACGCTCACCGTAGCAGCAACGAGTCAATAACGTTTGCGACCGAGTCGGCTCGAACGATGCGTCCGAGCGACGGGGGTGGTGGTGGTAGTGGTAGCGGGTATAACAGCAACTGGACACACTCGTACAGCAACAGTGCTGATCATTCTCATTACTCGAGCGACAGTAACAATAGTACTGACAACGGACCACGCGCTCCAACAATCGGCAGCAGCGCCAGTGGCAGTGGCAACGGGTCGCTCATTGCGTTCTACTTTCCGCTGCATCCGATCTGCTATTGCTTGACCGAGCAGTCGAAGAAGAAACTCGTGTGGCACGTCGCGCGCGATTCGAACAAACTCCACGACTTTTATGCACGCTCCGACAAACTCGTCGACGAGATGGTGCACCAGAGCCGCTTGCAACGCCACGTGCTCGTGTCGTGGGTCGCCAACAAGACCGAATGGTTCAAGAAGCTCTCGTTCAACCTCGCAGTTGGCATCAACCTCGTCATACTGCTGTTCTACCGCGCTGACGCGATCGACGGCGAGCCGTACGCTGCGCAGCGCATTACGGTCGTCGTCGCGCCGCATCGCAATACCAGCAGCACCAGCAGCAGTGCAGCAGATCCACCTCGGCAAACGTTTGCGCGATCGCACACGATCGACCTCGCGCTCGCACTCGCAGGCACCGTGCAGCTCGTGCTCTGCTGCCTGATCTTGTTGTGCTACACCATCAACTCGGCGCCACTGATCATCAAGAAAGGCTGGAAGCGGCGCCTCCAGGCCGAGCAGGACCGCCGGTCGAAGAAATTGGCGAGCGGACAGTCGCGCCGCGCAGCACAGCACATTACAAGCGACGCACGCGAGTCGTTCCAGGACACGGAGACGCTGTTGCGGTCGCTCCGAGAGCGGGAGGATGCGTACGATTACCTCTTTTTGCCGCACTTTGCGGCGATGCCGAGTGCAACGAGCGCAGCAGCACAATCTTCCTACACAGCAGCACCGACGTCCAGCAGCAATCGCATCAGCGTCGCGCCGCGCACGCCCGAGTGCTTGCACTCCATCCAACACATTCACAGCATCGCATGCGCATGTCTGCACCGCCTGCTGCGCCACGCAGCCGTGCAGAACGTCCGCCTCGTCATGATCTCGCTCGTGTTCGTCATCCGGAACCCGCGCGTCGTGTACTTTCTATGGCAGATCACCGTCGCGATCCTCGGGTCGTACGTGAACAAGCTGTACTTTGCGTTCCACCTGCTGGACGTCGTGAATCGGTACCAGGAGCTCCGGAACGTGCTGCGGTCGATCGTCCGACCGGCCAAAGTGCTCGGCGTGACGCTGCTGCTGTACCTCGTGCTCGTCTACGTGTTTGCGATCATCGGATTTTATTTTTTTCGCGCCGATTACAACCCGAACAGTGCCGAGCTCACGCCACGGCAGCGCGCAGGCGACGCGCCGTATCCATGCCAGCGGCTCTTCCAGTGCTTCCTGATCAGCCTCGACCAGGGCTTCAAGAGCGATGGCGGCCTCGGTGGTTATTTGAGGGCGAACATCCCGGGCGACTCCATCCGCTCGTATGCGCGCTTGGCGTTTGATCTGCTGTACAACAGCATCTTGATTATCTTGCTTCTGAACCTCGTGTTTGGCGTGATCGTCGATACGTTTGCGTCGCTCCGGACAGCCGACACGGCAAAGATCATGGACATGCAGCACCGGTGCTTCATCTGTTCGATCGACGCATACACGTTCGACCGCGTGACGACGCGCGGCTTCCACAACCACATCTACAGCGAGCACAACATGTGGCACTACGTGTTTTTGTTTGTCCACATTCGGAAGAAGCGCCTGACCGAGTACACGGGACTCGAGTTGTTTCTCGCGATGCGCATGGCAAAGCGCGACGTGTCGTTCTTCCCGAGCTTCCGTGCATTGTCGCTTGAACAGAGCAGTGACGCTGGTGGCGGCAGCGGTCGTGGCAGTGATTGGCATAGCGATCGAGATGATCGTAGTGGCCACAACGACACCGAGTGGGGAATGACGATGATGCGTGACGGTGGCAGCGCCGCGTTAGATGGAACGAGCGCGTCGCCATTTGTACATAGCAGCAGCAACAGTGGAGGAGGAGCAACAACAGCAGCAGCAGGAACAACGCACACGAGCGCGTCCGTGCGCAACCAACATCGCGCAGTCGATGTGCCATCCACGAGTCGCTTTTCTTTATTCAGTAACAGTGGCAGCATCGCGTCCAGTGCGCAGCTGCACGCGCGCCACTCGACCGGCGTTCTTGCAAATGGCGCTGCTGCTGCGAGCACGAAAAGGCTCGTTGCACGCAGCATGAGTCGCCGCGGGTCGCTTTTGTCGAGCGCGCGTGCCGAAGCGCTCGATCGCGCAGCAGCTGCGAAGCTCGAGACGCTCGAAGCGACGATCGAACGTCTCGTCCAGTCGCAAAACGAGATGCAAGCAGAGCAGCAGCGTGCGGCCGAGCGCCAGAGCGAGCTCCTCGAGTTGCTGGCGCAGAGTCTTGGACGACCGTCGCTGTCGTCAACGTCATTGTCGTCCGCGAGTACGAATGCAACGAGTCTCTCGCGCGCTGCGTCGGTGCCACCACAAACAGACGCAGCAGCAACGACGACGACCTCCACCACAGCCAACAGCAGCAGCACCACATTGTCACCTACAGCGACGCAGTGCGCAGCGTCGGAGATGTCGTGTCCAACGCCGGTCCGTCGCCAGTCGCTGCAACTGCATGGAGCCGCCAGCCCTGACGCAAACAGCAGCAGCAGCAGTGTATATGCGTCCCCCGATCGCAGTGTCGAGATAGCTGCTGTGCGGCGCGTTCAGCCAGCGCCGCGCGTGTTCAATTTCGAGTCGATCGACGACGAACGGGGCGTTGGAATAGAGCGAACGAACAGGACGTGAAGAACAGACAAGCGACAGTCGATCGAATTGTGCAAGCGTCATGAGAGGCAATAGAAGCAAGTCGAAGTCGTTTCTACCAGGGCTCGCTCTTCTAAGCTCGAACACCGCCTACATGCGTCTCCCCATCAGCGTTTACTGCCTGACTCCTGCACCACACCATCCGCTAACCCATGCAATCTCACTCACCCAACTCCAACTTGCTCCCACAGTCTCGACTCGTCCGCTCTCCTTGCGTTCGCTCTTGCTCTCACTCTTTTCCAATGCTACACGTCGGCAGGTCCAACGGCAAACGAGTGGAGTGCAAAGAGTACAAACAGGACGCCGCCGACGAGCGTTACGGTCTTCTCCGAGATCCGCGTCGCGAGGAACTTGCCACCAACGACTGCGATGCCCGTGCACATCGAGTGGCCGAGGATCGCACCGAGCGTGACGCCAAATGCGTCTTTCGTAGCCGAGAGCGTGACCGTTGCGATCTGCGACCGGTCGCCCCACTCAGCGAGAAACGTCATGAGGAACGTCTGGGAAAACACCTGCATCATGCCATCGTGGCCATTGGCGCCGCTGGACGACGACGACGATGGTTTTGCTTGCCCCGTCTCTGCTAGTCTATTCATGTGTGGAAGCGTGAGGATGGAGCACATGGAGCTGTTAGCGGTTGCGCTCAGACCGTTGGGTCCATCAGCAACAGTACAGCGCAACGCACTCGGCGTCGTCCTCCGTCTTTTTGCCCATGAGCTCTTCTTCGACCTCGGTCAGTTCGTCGGATGGACCACTGCGGATACGTGTTGATATATGGATTTATCAGTTTAAAGAGAGCGCCACAACGAGCTAGCGCAAGAGCGAGAGCACGACGTACGTCGCGGACATCTCGCGCGAGTCGTAGAGCATCTTGACCCCAAACGCGACAAACTAGTAAATGAGCAACAGCGTAAGTCAGTCTCTTGTACAAGCAGCAGCAAGCGTTCTACTGACTTTTTGGCGTTCTACTGGACACACACAAACGTACGAGGATCGCGCCAAGGTAGTGCGTGACGTGTGGCGGGAGGAACTTGGTCGCAACGACGCCCATGACGACTGAGAGCACGGTCATGACGATCAGTGCGCCAATCGCACCTGCAAACACAACGACGCGGTCCTGCTTCATCGACAGAATCGCAGCAATGAAGAACGTCTTGTCCCCGATCTCGGTCGCCCAGATCGTCAGGATGCCGCTCACGAAACCCGACCAAAACTTGTTCACGCCGCCGGCGCGCAGTCGCGCACCTGGGTTCTTCAGACCGGCACCTGCTGCAGGGTGTGCGGGCTGCAGGAGCTCGTGGTTCTCCCCTGCGTTGTAGATGTTTAAGAACGGGTCGAGCGCAGCTTTGATCGACGCCGTGAACGACGCAAACTCGCGTGCGTCGAGCATGCCGTTGTGGTCGGCGTCGGCGCGGTCGAACGCGTCGTCGTTTGTGAGCACCGTCGGTGGCTTGGGCTTGTCGAGGACAGCATCGATCGGCGCTTGTGGTGCCTGTGGAGCCTGCTGCGCGTGCACGACACCGCAGTCCGCCATGAGCAGCGCAGTAAGTAGCACAGCGGCGGCAGCAAGCGGCGCGAGATGATGGTGGCGTCGCATGGTTGTCGTTGGCGATACTGTATCGTAATGCCAGGACGACAGTCGTACAAGTTACAGTAAATGGAAGCAAATTGTTGTATTTAATATAGATACACCATATTAGTACTTGTATATATATTGTTACCCAATGAGCATCGATAACAAGATCGATACAGATAGATCGATAGATCGATAGATCGATAGACAGATAGATCGATCGATCGATAGACAGATAGATAGATTCATAGATAGATAGAGATTGATAGATAGATAGATAGAGATTGATAGATTGATAGAGAGAGAGAGAGAGAAAGAAATGCGAAGTTTTTCAGCAAGTGCGCGTGCGGAAATACCAGTGGATATACGATAATTTATACCGTCTAATGGCGCAATCGAACACGCGGCGTGACAGCAGTCTTGCCGCTACGACTTGGTGACGCAAGCGCAGTGCTGGCGTCTCCAAGCAGCAGCGCCGACTGTGGCAGCGCTGCAAAAAGTCGTACCACGATGCCGGGTACAGAATAAATGGATCCAACCAATTTACATTCGTAATAACAATATGTTTGATATAATTCATTTTATACATTCAACTGTGATTTACAAATTCGGAGTTCATTTCAATGCCAGTCAATTGAAATTGAACCAAACGACACACGCACAACCTTTTTTGTGGGCAAGACAATGGCGCGCCAGCAGCAGCAACGTCGCGGCAGCGCAGCCGTTGCAGACAACAGCGATAGTACATCTACAGCAGTACACGGTCGCGTGCAGTATGTGCGTGGCGGTGCTCGCGCAGCGCTCGGTCTATCCAAAGTGTACCTGAGCCCGCACGACATGAGCGCGAGCAACATCGACGCCGGTAGTCTCGTTGCAGTGTTCACCGACACGAACCGCGACAGCTCTGACGCAAAGCACACTACAACACATCAACAGCTGCTACTTTGTGGTGTCGCGTGGCCAATGGACAAGATCAAGCGCCATGGCGTTGGGCTCAGCTCCATGTGGGAGGACCACGTCGTCACCCAGCGAGGAGTCGAGAGCGTGCGCGTGACGCTGCTCCAGCACGCAGCGATCACGCACCGCGTCGCAGCAGCAGTGAAGCTGCGCGTCGTGTCGCGCGCCAGTCGCGTCCCGTCCGAGAAAGAGCGCGCGTTGCTTTCGCAGTACGTTGCAGTGATGCTCGACGGCGTGGTGGTGCATCCACACGCGCTGCTCTCGCTCTCGGTGCACGGCATCCAAACCGTCTTCCGTGTCGAGTCTGCTGCTGCTGCTACAGCAACAAGCGCTCAGAGTGACGCTACGAGCGAGCACTGCGCTGTCGTGTACCGCATGTCGCGCGACGCGAGCCTGACGATCGCGTGGGAGACGCACGACAGTGTCGACAATCAGAATCCTCCACCCTCACCACAGCAACAACAGCAAAACGACACAACGGCAACGCTGCACGACCAGCTAGCAGGACTCCACATCAGCACGACAGCACCACCGCTGCTGCAACCGCCTACAGATGCCAGTCCGCAAACGATGACGACCACGCCGCCGCTGCGTGGATTTGCGTCGGTTGGTGGCCTGAAAGCCGAGATCGCGACGATCCGACAGATCATTGAGCAGCCGCTCGTGAACCCAGAGCTGTTCAAGCGCTTTGGGTTGCCGCCACCGAAGGGACTGCTGATGTTTGGGCCACCGGGCACGGGGAAGACGTTGATCGCCCGAGCGCTCGCAACTGAACTGAACGCAACGATCTTTGTCGTGAACGGCCCCGAGGTCGTGAGCAAGTTTATTGGCGAGAGCGAAGCGAATTTGCGTGCGATCTTTGCAAATGCTGCAGCCGCTGGGCCGTCGCTGATCTTCATTGACGAGATCGACGCAATCTGCCCGAAGCGCGATGCGCGCGTCGGCGATATGGAGAAGCGCATGGTCGCAACGCTGCTGACGCTCATGGACGGCTTGGCACAGAGCGCACAGGTCGTCGTGCTCGCAGCAACGAATCGACCGAATGCCCTCGACCCCGCAATTCGTCGTCCCGGTCGTTTTGACCGCGAAGTTGAGATTGCGATCCCAAACGCTGCCGATCGGCTCGAGATCTTGCACGTTGCGCTCGCGCAGGTACCGCATAGCGTCGCAGACGCAGACCTCGCAGCGCTCAGTGCGTCGGCGCACGGATACGTCGGCGCGGACTTGAGTGCGCTAAGCAAAGAAGCCGCGCTGCTTGCTCTGCAGCGTGCGTTTGCGACCGGCAGTGGTGCTGTGCCTACGCAAGAGCACGCGCTGCATCCGTCGGTGACGCTCCCTGGCTTTTCCGTCACGTTAAACGACCTCCAACTCGCGATGCGAGGCATTCGACCGAGCGCACTGCGGGAGATTGCAATCGACGTCCCACGCGTTTTGTGGAGCGACATTGGCGGCCAGCACATGCTCAAACAGCAGCTAAAAGAAGCCGTGGAGTGGCCACTGCAGCACCCAGAAGCGTTCGTGCGCATGGGCATTCGACCACCGAAGGGCGTCTTGTTGTATGGACCACCGGGTTGTAGCAAGACGCTGACTGCAAAAGCGTTGGCGACCGAGAGCTCGATGAACTTTATTGCGATCAAAGGCCCAGAGCTCTTTAGTAAATGGGTCGGCGAGTCCGAGAAAGCGATCCAGTCGATCTTCCGGAAAGCACGCGCCGCTGCACCGACTGTCGTGTTCTTTGACGAGATCGACGCGATTGCAAGCCAGCGTGGCGGCGACGGCGGTTCGCAGGTCGCGGACCGTGTCCTCAGTCAATTGCTCACCGAGCTCGATGGCATTGAGCCACTGAAACAGGTTCTAGTTGTCGCTGCGACGAACCGACCGGATCTGATCGATACGGCGCTCATGCGACCTGGGCGGATCGATCGGGTCTTGTACGTCGGACCGCCCGACCTCCAGGCGCGTCGGGAGATTTTGTCGATCCACTGCCGCCGCATGCCGCTCGATCCGGACGTCGATCTCCAGGAGCTCGCGATCGCAACGACGCAGTTCTCCGGCGCGGAGCTGTATGCGCTGTGTCGCGAAGCAGCGATGGCAGCAATCGACGAGAGCAAGAGCGCTGCGGTTGTTGCAACGCGGCACTTTGTGCGCGCACTGTCGCTCATTCAGCCACAGATTGACAGTGCGATGCTCGCGTTCTTTGACGCGTTTCGGCTTGGTCGGGAGCGCAAGCAGTAGTACATAGTAGGTGGATAGCATGTAGAGAACATTGTGTTGTCGGTCGGTCAATCGAGCTGTGCAGTTGGGACGTTATGTGGCGCTGTAAGCGAATGCGGTGCTGCACATTCCAGATAGTGTAGCCATGCCATGGTTTAAAGCGCGCTTCAATACCTGGCCGAAGTCAAGCGCAAGTGGTTGCGTTGTCGAGTGCGCTTAAATTTTGGGAGGCAACAATTTCTTTGCCACAAATATGCGTTTACAGAGTATTTTTGGCTTGTATTTTGTTGTAAACGCACTCGTCGCGATCATTTGCGATGGAGTTTTGTCTGCTTTCGTACATTCTATGCAATTGGATAGGGCTGATCGCGGCCAGTCCTTTGTTTACAGCTCTTTTTTCCTTGTGATAGCGAGAAAGGGAACTGACCGACCGCGCCGCATTCTCACACGTCCGCAAGTTATCGTTTGTCGATCACACACTCTTCGTACCTCTTACCTCATCCACGCACTACAATATGGCCGACAAGGTTGACGACGTGACAACGCCCAAGGTCGACGACGCCGTCTTGCCGAAGAACGACGTCGAGGAGACCGACGGCGACGATGCTGGCAAGGACCCCGAGTCCGAGGAACCACAGGCGTACTTTGAGCCGGTCGTCAAGCTTGACGAAGTCGAGGTCGTGAGCGGCGAAGAGGACGAGGACGTGCTCTTCAAGATGTACGTACTGTCATGTGCCTGCATTGCATTCCCACACGCACAACTCACTCGTCTTCCCCCTTCCTTTCTTCTTTCCTTCCCCCTCCCTCCCCTCTCATTTCATCTCGGTACCAGTCGCGCAAAGCTCTTTTGCTTCCGTGAGACGCTCCTCGACAAGGGCACGGGGAAGAAGACGTGGTGCGAACGTGGCGTCGGTGACGTCCGGTTCCTCAAGCACAAGGAGCACCAGAAAGTCCGGCTGTTGATGCGCCAGGAGAAGACGCACAAGATCATCATCAACCACTTGGTCGACGCGCGTACCGAGCTGTCGCCGAACATGGGGAGCGACCGCGCGTGGGTCTTTAGCTGCTACGACTTTGCCGACGGGACGCTCGAGACGCAAGTGTTTGCGCTCCGCTTTGCGAACGCCGAGAACGCGCAAAAGTTCCAGGACGCGCACACGGACGCGAAGAACACGAACAAAGCGCTCGAAGCTGGTGCGGATGCGGCCGACACGTCGGCTGGCGACGACGCGGCGAACGCACTTGCGTCGCTCGACGTCAAGAAGGAGTAGAGCAATTGCAGATTTCGCTTGCAAGCGTCGCGCATGTCGCAGTTGCCGTTTCCGATTCCGATTTCCCCTCCCCTTCGATTTCCATTTTCTCTTTACAATCACTCTTGCCGCCTGATCGATCGACGACTGCTTGTATCCGTTGACTGGCGTCGTCAGTTGCTGGTTGGTGCGCACGTCGCTGCGTCTTTTCGCTGTCGTTGCTGTCGTTTTATCGTTGAGGCGTCGATCCGTCCGCTCGTCAGTAGATCAACGCAAGAGCGATAGCGATACCGCAGAGACGACACACGACGATGTAGCACACAGAAAACTATCTCTCGAGCATCTTTTAGATTGTATTGTCGTCCCTCTCGCTTGCTCACTCGATCTCTATTGCTTCGATTTTTGCTTCGTTGGTGCGCGCCGATACGGCTCCTCGAGGCGCTCGACCATCTGGTCATAGAGCACGCACTCGCCGGCAGCTTTCTCGGCCATGAGGTTCTTGAGCATCGGCTTCCACTTGCGGCCGCGCG
>JAADXH010000202.1:0-31709 GCA_023337595.1 Globisporangium camurandrum
ACAGGTTTTCTATGCGCACCTAATTGTGCTTTCAGTTTGGTCCACGCTTCCAAAACGCAAAAGGCAAAACCTCACCTGTCATTGTTTATCACTGCATAGGAACTGAAAACTGCAAGAAGTGATATTTGTGTGGCTCAAAACCACGTTTCATATTGAGAGTTGACTGTAATACAATTTGTATTGATAATTTAGACGATACATTTATCCGGATCATTACACAGCAGCACAGATCCGGCACAACTTCCGCTGTATGCAGTAGCTGCTGCTATTGTAGCTGCATTGCCTGCTGCATTGTAAGTTGAGTGAGGGTGGAAGTCGTGTGGACTGAGTGCAGGTCGCAGAAGCAATCGTCATCAACACGAGCAGTGCCCGTTTTTCCTTTCCACCCACGTACCTCTCTGACTCCCAGCACCACATACTTTTCGACCGACATGTCGTCATTAAGTGGCGTGGTGGGTTAACTTGCAGCTTAACCGGCGTAAATTACATTCGAATTGTCCGTCCAAGCCCAGTGCTCACTAAACTTGAATGTGTTGTGAATTGATTGCACATGGGTTGTGTGTAATTTACATCGCTGGGCGGATGTGATTTTCGTGGAAGCAAGCACAAACATTCGGGCATCAGCAGCAAAAAAAACACACGCGCATTCGCGACATTCACGTGAAGGCACAACCCACGTACACGCGCACGTACGCGCATATTCACATACACACGCACGCCGCGCGTGGCAACGCACCATCAACATGCGCAACGGCTACACGAACACGAGCAGCAACGGCAGCAGCGCTCACGGCGGCGACCGCTTCGGCGCCGTCCCGCTGTCGCCGCGACGGGACGACCCACTGCTCGTCCCGGGCTCCGCGTCGCTCGACGCAATGACGTCAGCATGTATGGCGATTTCGCTGCGCATCGTGGCTGCGACGTCACTGCGCGCGGTCAAGAAAGGGTTCACAAGCAATCCGTACTGCGAAGTCTCGCTCGTCCACGACGACGGGTCGTCGTCGTCGCGGCGCGAGCACAATGCGTGGCACATGGGACAGGACTTCAAGGCCGATCAGAAGATCAACACGACACAGCCGCACCAGCAGCCACAGCAGCAGCCAACTGGCTACTCGCGTGACCTCGCACGCACGACGACGCGGTCAAAACCGTTCACGTCAAAGCTCGTGAAGAGCTCCTTGAATCCGATTTGGGACTTTGACGTCGACTTTGGGGACGTCGACACGGAATCGGTCATCGGTGTCTTGTTTGTCGTGAAGCACGCTGAGAAGCTCGGGATGGTCAAGCGTGAGATTGGTCAATTGCTGCTGTCGCTGCGCGAAGTCATGGACCTCAAGATGGTGCGTTACACTTGAAGTTTGTATGGCGTGAGCAGCAATAATCGCTCCTATACTCATTCTTCTTTTCTTCTCTCGTCTATAGCAACCGCCGCATGAACAGAGCTTCTACTTGCAGCCAACGGATGAGATGGCGCAGCGCGAGGTGCTCGATGGACAGAGCGGTCGCAAATATGGCAAACTCACCGTGCGGTTCAATACGTACGGCCTCACGGCACCGCCTGCGTCTTCATCGAACTACACGACAACGACGTCAGAACTGCGGCCGTCGCGGCTCTCGGACGGCAGCTTTGCGCACGAAGACGACTTCAACAAGAGCACGCACGCACTCAAGCGCCACGACGTCCGGAATGAAGTCCGGAAGCTCAAAGCGGTCCATCAGACGCGACCGCTACCAGGCGAGACGTGGTTTGCAATCGACGCCAAGTGGATCAACAACTGGCTCGTGCGTCCTTGTTGTTGTGTGTGTGTATTGGATTAGTACGTATGGGTTATCATTGTGAGCTGCACTGGACTGACGCACTGACTGTATCTTTTTTCGGTATACAAAGCTGTTTGTGTCTAAGTACAAGGGCGACGAGCAGTTTAGTCCCGGGGAGATCGACAACAAGTCGCTGATTGCGGACAATCTGGTCGATGGGACGTTCCAGATCCGCTCGAGTGTCAGTATCAAGCGCGACTTTCGCATGATCAACCGCGCGAGTTGGGAAGTGTACCACGAATTGTACGACGGTGGCCCTGCAATTGAAGTGCGGATTCCATCGCAGTGTCCCAACACATCTGCGTGGCTCCAAAACATGCGACTGAGTGACGTCGGTCACGTCGGGACGCACTACGTGAGTTCCGACTCGGATTGAAAGGCAAATGGTCGTGATCGAAGCGACTGACGCATTTACAAGAGAGAGCGAGAGAGCAAGAGCGAGAGAGAGCGAGAAAGAAGAGACGGTCGCAGTGCGTAAACGTATGTCTATTTAACAAACAATTGAAATGCCGACGTCTTTGGATCCCTTGTGCGTGTTTACAAAAGCTGCGAGTGTGTGATGCACTCAATGGCGTCACTTGTGTTGACAACATCCTCAACCACTACGCTGTCTGCGTCGCGTGGTCTTCATTTATCAAACTGTGACGATACGCGACGGCGCGCGACGGTCGCCGTCGACCGAGTTCGCGCTCAATTTCGCCGTCGACGTCGAGGTCCAAATCGCCAAGTGCATCGTCGAGTGTCGTGGGGTCGTTTGCGTCCATCGATTGTGTCATTCGTCCACTTCCAGCGCGTCGCGACTGCAATAGACTGCGTCGCTTGAGGAACACGTCGCGCCGCAAGCGCTGGAACGTTGCAACTGCTGCGACCGACGAGCGCTGGACCGGTGGCAAGTACGGCGCAATGCCTGCAGCAATGCGCAGTGCGTTGCATCGCAACAAGTAATTGCGCCAGAACGTCTCGTCGGATACGACGACCGTCGCGCTCTGGACGAGCGTCGCGTACTTGTCGCGCACGTTGGGGTCGCGCAGCAACAACCGCCGTGCAACGTCCTTGTAGCGCTGTAGCAACATTACAATAGAGTAGAGTAGAGCATACGCAATCAGTTGAGTCGCACTGCGTAGCAGCTGCCTGCATCCTACAGTCTATTGTCTATTGTCTATCGCCTACAAGATCGAACGCACCGCATACTCGAACGAAAACGCGTCTTCGCCGCTCGCGTCGTCGACAAACGTATTGCGATAGACAGCGAGCGCCAGCACTTGGTCGCGCACACCAGTGTGTTCGATCACATAGCCACGTTCGTCGTATAGCTCCCACGGCAAAAGCGCCATGACGGAGACAGCAACAGCAGTTGTCGCGTCGTTACTGCCAAGCCGCGGTCGGCGCTGGGTCGACGGCGCGACTGCAGGCAGCGCGTCCACGTGTGAGAGTACGTCGGACCCATCGAGCGCATCCTCAGTCGCAGCACTGCTGCTGAGCGAGGATGACGACGCGGACGACGGGACTGCATCTGGTTTGTTCTGAACCGTTGCTGCACGTGACTCGGGTGTCAAAAACTTGGGTCGCTGCAGCACCACTGACGTGAGCCCTTTTGCATGCAAAGCGAGAGTCGAGAGCGCTGCCAACGCACGCGATGAGCCTGTGTTGTGAGGAAGAGACCAGCATGTACATTGGACGCAGCGTCAGTTTGAACGCATCGATTTGAGCTGCGTGTGAACGATTACGCACTAATACTGCTGCGCAGCGCTGGCGGCGGCGGCACAGGTGACGACGCATGCGCAGACACTGCATCTACTGGCGCAGCACTGGTAGCGGCATTTGTGCAAGAGACATCGTTACTGTTGCTCTTGGTGGTGTCGACAGCATTCATGACGTTGTAACGTTGCACATGCGATGTGTGTTGGCCCTTGAGATAAAACAGTGCTCGTGACAGAGAATGCCATTCCCACGCACAGCACTTGTTTTGTATGTGGGCACAAGAAATGATTGGGTTGAGAATGTACCTCCGAGGTCGACATATAATTTGGAATAGAGCCTGCACAACTCACTTTGCGAAACTTAGTGCAACCCTTCGATAGATAGCACCTGAGAATCCAGCTCCAACCGCCATCACCTCTCTCACGCTTCTTGGACATCATCGGGTTCACGAGCGCGCACTCCTCACATCCTCGTTCGACAAACGCTTCGACATCATCGGGTTCAAGTACACTCCTTCGCATCCTTGTTTGTGGACAGCAAAGCAGCAACGTGATTGTGGACCCCGGTTTGACAGCGACTAGTTTCTCGATCACTTGCCGACTACGAGCAACAACAACAACAACAGCACACACACCAGCATCAATCCCTAAGACTCGACGCGATGCGTTGGCTCGCAGCAGCAGCAGCAGCAGCGTCCGTCGCGCTGTTCGCGTCGCCAAGTGCTGCAGCGTTGGGTACAAGTACGTACATGCGCAGGCATCGCTGCAGCTTGGAGCTGTTCGCTTTTGTTTCCTTGACTGCCTACTGACACACTCTGATGTACCCGCTTGGGCAAAAAGACTACGATCATGACAGCAACACGACGTACTGCTGGGCCATTGCACAGCCAACAAAGGTGACGGCGCTCAATGAGACCGATCGCGTCGACGGGTTCTCTGGGACTCTCAACTGCCCAATTATCATGACCGCCACGCTCAGTGCGACGCAACTCGAAGTGTTCGAAAATTTGACGATCACGTGGACGCTCACGGCGGACTTTACGCAGCGCAACCGCGTGAACATGACAAGAGTCACGTACGGCCAGGACACGAATGGGAACGTCGCACAGATCGTGCACTCGAACGTCCACTCGTGTAACTTTGGCTCTGGCTGCGACCCGTTCAGCGAAGGCAGCGGTCTGTTTACCAAGACGTCAAACAAGATCGCGAACTTTTCGGACAATTTCGTCACGTTTCGTGACTCAATAAAGTTCACAACGCCTGGCGAGTTCTCAGTGCTCGCGCACGTCGTGCTGCCAGATACGAATGAGAGCTGGCGCTATGACTTTGGCGTGTACTCGAAGCTACTGGTCGTGCCGGCGAAAGTCACCGCACCACCGAAAGAAACCGAGGCGCCTGCGCCACCCGTGACGCAGCAGGCGAACGAACGCAACGTTAACAGCAAGGACGGACTCTCGACGGCTGCGCTCGTGGGGATCATTGCAGGCGTGATCGTCTTAGTTGGTGCGCTCGTCGCCCTCGTCGTGCTCTTGTACCGCAAGCGCAAGCGCGACGTCGCGTCGCCCAGTCAGCACTACATGGCACCGCCTGCGTACGACACGAGCATGCAGCTGCTCGCTGCGGGGGCGTACAAAGACGACAACGGCAATCGCCCTGGGCTGTCGGACGCGACGGACGCGACGACAGCCGGTGGCTTCCAAAGCGCACGGAGCGGCCTCGCAGTCGGCCCAGGCAGCGCAGCAGGTCGGCCGTCGCAGAACCTCGACAACACGAGCGGGTCGAACGCCTCGGGCGGATCGTACGCGTCGTCGTACGACCGTGGATCGCAAGTGAGCGGCCTCAACCGATCGCACGTCACTACAGCAAGTTCAGCTGCGATGCACCGCAAAGGCTCGCACGCAGCGTCGACGACAAGCGCAGTGTCGTCTGGGAACACAACTGCGACGCGACAGCGTCGGGTCGACAGCGATGTCGAGCTGTAAAGCTATCTGCGCGTACACAATTCGTTGCTACACGTCGTCAGCAGATGAATGCCTCTCTCTTTTCTTTTTTCGTGTCTGTTTGTGCATAAGTGTAAAACGTAAGTGTGCGAGACAAATGTGTGCGTCCATGTTAATAGGCAGCATTCAGACCCAGGAATATGACAAGGATGGTTGTTGACTTTACATTTAAAAACTACTTTTTCGTCGGATGATGCATTATTTTGCTGCTGTTTTTCTGATGCAAAAGTAAAGTTTATCGTAAAACCTTCAAATACTGAATATTTCGACATATATCGACATGCCGGAAGAGCTGTGACAAAATGCGCGGCGGCACGCAGTTTAACTATCAGGCAGTCAAAACGGCATGAGGATTAGTACTCTGTCTCACAACACGATGCGAGTTTTTTGCTTTGCTCAAGTTTCAATCGAGAGTTTTGCATCAATTTGAATTTGAACGGGCGTGTCGAATAAATCTGCTTTAAGCGAATAACGTGGTGTAATTAGTTTCAGTCAGGTCGGTTAGTGTTTATAAAAAATGACGATTTTAATATCTCATTTTAGAATCACGATTCTACGTTGTACAAGTTTACCCTCAGTGGACTTAGTTTAGTCTGATGACATGGGAGGAATGCTCATCCTTTTTCTTGTGATTGTGTGTATATGCCCAGAAAATGAAAAAATGACTTTACAGTACACATATGGACAGGCACAACGCTAGTTCATTAAATTTAAGCAGTTCACATGCGGACAGGCATTAAAGCCAGCTCAACAAATTTAAGCAACATTTAACATTCTGCCAGAATTTTAGCGTTCGTATGATATGATCAACAAGAACCACGTTTTTGCTTTGATTTTCGACATTTCTGTAATTTGATTGGCGAATCCCATATTCCTGAATATGCAAAGCCGTACAATGTATCTTAGCATTTGCTCCTTATGAATACCCAAACAACGCAAAATATTTGAGAATACATCTTGATGACAACATACATAGTTTGTAGTTGTAAATAATGTAAATAAATAATTTGCAGGATAGCGACAGCGACGCCATTAGCGGCAGTGTCCATAGCGGGTTGACGCGGCGTCGTTTGTAGAAAGCGCGACTGTTTGCACGTATTTAAGCGATGCGTGAGTGACTACTTTTGTTTACTATTACTATGCATGTGTGGTGTCGTTACATTCATTATCATTAATGGAACATGTAAATATTTCTTTACTCAGAGCAAAGAACATGACTATTTCAGTAGTAAAGCGTATTAAAATGATTATTAGGTTAATCCCCCTTAAAATGAATGAAATCCAAAAGACGAAATTCACCTAATTCGGAGTCAGCACAAGAACCAAGCGCAGTAGAAACTTGAACAAGGGACTTTAGTAAGTGTACTCCCTAGAGCATTACAATAATGCCAGGTAATGTCGTGTTCGCCATGCCGCCACGTCCTATAGCTATAAAACTAGTCACCAACAAATTACCGTCCTTTGATGGTATTCGCTGCGGAATCACTCGTTCGTGGCACAAAATTCATGGCCGTCCCAGCTCAAACACAGCGTCAAACACCACCGGCACAAAACAGTAACACGGACAAATGAACGGCTCGCTTGCAATTGCTTCGGATGTGTGGTCGGTGGTGGTATTACGATTGTTGAACCTGTGGCATTGCTGAGCGCTTAATACTCAACTCCCGTGTTTGTCAGTAATGTGGTTGTAATGGAGTATCGGTGTCATCATAACATGAATTGATGAGTTTTGTTCTGTCCATGCATACATTATAAGAAATATATGTGAGTATAATTACTTGATCAGTGTAATGGAATGGTAAGTGTCCCTATAAATGGTGCTGGAAACAATCATTCAATGCGAATACACATAGAGAAAACTTGTGAAAAATACGTTATGCGAAAGAATGATAACTTTGTGATTTTGTCTCGTGCGCTTGTGATCTGTCGCATATTTTTACCAATGCGCTTCATATTGATGCTGGCTAGCACGTTGCGCTCCGATATATACAACAAACAGAGTTGCACTCTATCGTGGGCTCAAGAGAATACCCTCGGTATCTACTGCAATGGTCAAGCACATACACGACGACGACCTGCAGCCACAACTCGCTCCAGCCCTTTGCTCTCCACCCGCACCAGCCGAATTGCCAACGCCTGCAACTCCACCAGCAACTCCACCAGCGTCGGCGAGTACAACTGTACCAGCGGCCTCAATAATGACTGCAAAGTGCACCCGACGGCTTAAGCGTGCCACAGTCTACAAGAAAATATCCTTAATTGCTAGTTAAATTGTGTGGCAGCTTCGGCTTGTAAATTCGAGTGCGCTGCCTATTGGCTATCGCACCGCTACATGGCGCGGCGCAACAAGCGTCGCGTAGTTTACTGCTACATGAACTTAAACTTCTGGTGCAGGTGTTCTGCGAGCGTGATTGACGGTACTGAAACCGAGGATTCTGGTATTGCGGAGGCTGTATCTGCCTACATTGACGCGCACGCCCAAGGCGTTACATACACTACAGTGAGATTGCGCTACACGAGAGAACTTGTCGACGCTTTGCCACACGAGACGATGTTGAATGCAGACAGACCCGTCGATGACATGTTTCGGCGCAGACAGGTTAAACGTGTGTCAACATTGATGGCTGTCGACATGGAGGTGACGCATCGTTTTATGTATCACGCTAAGCTCACAAGAAAAACACCCTTGGCGAACTACAAAGACAGAAACATGGTACTAAACGCGCTATACCAAATTGGACGTAGTATTCGTTCGTTAAACAGAGCATCAGTCAGCACATCGCGCATATTCGACAAATTCTCATGTGTTTGTGCTCTTAGAAATAACTCGAGGAGAACAAGTCGTGCAAGGTACTACTAACTCTAGCGTTGACATCGAAAAGCAGAACTGGCTCTACTACTTAAATCACTAAACAAGGAAGTTTATTTAATATGTGACATCGTTGCGGCCGACGGGTCTGTACGCGTCGCTACATTTAGCATGCTTGGCCAAATATACAAATAGACAGTTGGCGGTCGCTCTTTTGGATTGACAAAGTCGAGACCGACAGACGCAAGTTACCCGAGTGATTAGACAGCGACAGCTACTCTGTGGACGTGTATTTCGAGCACCATTTGTCTGCTATCGATATACCACTCGGGTACGGCTTCCCACTCAACACAATTCGATCGGTTATTGCTGCTCATTTGCCTGCGTGGGCTGTGAAATGCAGCGAGCAACTTCACCAGTGTTTGATATAGTTAGCCCGGCGACCAACCTTTTCCGAGCCAACGAGTTCGCCTTGTATTGGTTTCCGTATGTCGTTTTCGCAACAAACTGTAATGACATACCAATCGCAAAAGTTAACATCTCGGATTTTAGTCATGAAAGCATCAAATAAAATTTAGCAGATATATCCTCTTATTTCTGTAAAACAAGTGTTTAGTTGAAGTATAGCAATCAGAAACAGTAATGATAGCAACAAAAGCATTGCCATTATCTAAATACTAAATGCAAAATCTGTTACATCACTCTGTTTTAACATTCGCGGCGCCACTCACGCATTTATGTAGCAACATCTCGAGCTCAATTTTCCTTCGCCAAATTTGCGCAATTCAATGCTTGTCTTCTTAATTATCTTATGAATAAGATGAGCTATAAATTGGACAATAGGATCCGACGTGATTTTTAGTAGAGACTTGCACATGAATCGTGTGAACTTCCGAATCCATGTTCGGTCAAATATTGCAATCACTGGTACAACACACGTTTCTTCGGTCTAACAAGTATCAACAACAGTGCGAGTCACGCTGGCACGAGTTAGCTGTCACGCTTACCGCAGCCGTATTGAGCCTTGTCGTTTAAGTTTTCTCGGGTGTCTCACTCTTTCTGCATTCGCGCTCGCTGTGTGCGACCTTCATAATCACACGGTACGGCTCGCCCGTGAGAGGTATTACTGCGAATTATGCCATTCATGGGCTACATATGTATAACAACGAAGTCGACTGATATCACAACTTCGGAGGATGATGGACCTTTGCGCAACGCATGTATGACAACAAACTAATTGCATAAACATTAATTTTGTTTGCATTAAATTCGATGCTGGTTGCGTTTGCTCGTCAACATCTTCAATGTAACGTGATCGCTGTACGAATTTGAACGAGGTATTTAAATGCTTATTATCTAGTTTTAGGAAAGTCAGTTGAAATATGACGGTTGTCAAACGAGTGTTTAGCTCTATCGTTTGCGCGCCAAAAAATCCTTTTGCACAACCTACTCAGTAACTGTCAATATATATATATTCTACGTTCATGCGTGGTATAACTAGTAGTTTTGTGTTTAGGTGCCAAAAGCATCTATGTTTGCACCAACTTCACAGATATCGAGCACATCTCGTACAGCGTCTTTATATGGCATAAAGTATATTTACGATCCGCTGAGATACAACATCTCGTGTTGCTGCTGCAAATTAAATTGCGTACAGTTCCCATATTAGATACAGAAGTCCGAAAATATGAAAAACCTAGCTGTCAACTAACTAGCTAAACATATAATGTGTCAAGATCGTACAGCATTGTATCCAATGGTAAGAAATTCTTATATAAAAGGTGCATATATCCGGTCGTCGGGGAAGCCAGGATATATATCACTGAAAAGGCATTATCTTGTCGAAAAACTCAATGTTTACCAAATTACAAATTACTGTACAGTATTTGCTGGAGCACTCTGCACAATCTGTTTGATGACGCGTTTTAACCGTTGCGATATTTACGTCATCTTTTTTTCCTTTTAAGTAGTTTAACACACCAAACGTCAATACTGTAGCTGCTTTACGAGACGTGGTAGTACCGGTAGTCTTATGCGATATGTATTAGTTTGAAAGTATGTTGTTCTTGTGCGTTTATGACGATTGCTATATAAATTGACTAGCAAACTGCTGCATACACAACGATATGTGAAATTTCCGTGATGCCGCCATTCCAATGGTGCGGATTTTTGATGTGAACATAACATACAATGCAATCCAAATATTGGGATCGATCATTTAGTACGAATTGAAGTGGTATATTTACACCGACTATACAATAACAGACCATTTGAAGCTTCCACGCCGTTTAAAGTGTAGTTTGTAGGTCATGACTTGTGATTACAAAGTAATCAATTCTATGATTATTGGCATTAATGCGATTCCTATGGAAACTCGATGTGGTGCATCTACTATTGTATTTAGTAGCGAGTTCAAAATGTAGAAGTTCAACAAAATGTGTATCTGCCTGAACTGTGATCTAAAGTGATACAGTACATAGCAGCAGCAAACGAAATAGGAAGAGGTATTGTAAGTGTCTTTGCCTTTTTCGCTGAATAACAAATCTTGTCTTGCTGCTGCATATAGAATAGAGGCACCTTACATTGTTACGGAAGTCCGAAAAGACAAGTTGGTTGGAACAGTAATGAAAAGGTCAAACCACAGTGAGTGAAATATAAAATAAAATAGCTCTCTTTCTCTATGAAGTGTATATCCCGGTTGTCAGTGTGACCGGGATATGAAACACTCCGAACTCTTTGTCTGACTGGAAAATGCAATGTTTACATACAAAACAGCAATTAGCAACACTCGGCACAAACGACAAGCGAACTGTTTTGTGTGCAGGTCCCTAAACCTGCTGGCGCTGCCGCCCATCGTCGTCGCTCGGTCGTAGCATTTCCTTCCGTGGCAGCAGCAGGGCGACGTTAGACGCCGCCTTGACCCGACAGCTCGACGTCTAGTCCGCTACGCGTGAGCGCGCGTGGACAACTATCGCCCGCTACTAGCATGTGGGACTGTAGGACAAGGAGTGCCACACTCCAGCGCCGAGTACAGGTCGCATTCGCGTGGTGCACGCTCGTCGTGGCGCTCATCATCGCTAGCGCGAAAGCAGCATCGACGACTCGTACGTTGTCTGTTGCACTGCGTTCATATCGCCACGCACAGCTGCGTAGCTGAGCATGCTTGCTGCTATCAAAACATCGTCTAACGCCGCTTGCGTGCGTGCTGCCTACACCAAACAGAGTACACGTACGACGGCAAGACGACGTACTGCTGGCAGGTCGACAGCTCCGTGTACGCGACAGCCATCAACAGCTCAAGTATTATCGAGGCGTCCGGCGACCTCTGCGTCGTCTCGATGACCATCGGCGTCGCAACAGCACGCGTATATGCGAACGAACCCGTGCGCGTGACGTGGAACGCGACCGTGAACCTCGACTCGCAGTCGAAATTGCGCAAAAACAAGTTTAGCATGGAGCAGCTGTACGCTGTTGTTGACACGGCGTCGCTTGCGACTGTCCAGGTCGCCAGCGCGCGGCTACACACGTGTACGTTTGGCGTCGACTGCGACCCATTGACGCGCGCGAGTGCAGTCGTGAGCCAGTCGTCAAGTGCAGTCGGTAACTTTACGAACCTCCAGGCGGCGTTCGCGTCGAGTGAGCTCGTGTTTCCTGCAGCAGGGAGCTACGCTGTCATTGGCCACGTCGTCCTCCCTGGCGCCGACGCCCAGAAGCGGCGCTATGAGTTTGCTGCGTTCACAAAAGTCGACGTCGTGAATCGACCGAGTGAGACGTCAACAGCGCCACTGGCTGAATCGCAGAGCAGCTCGTCAAAGAACAGCGGCATGAAGACCGAGACGCTCGCAGTGATCATCATCGGTGCGATCGCTGGCGTCTCGCTCGTCGTCATTGGGTTCACGACGCTGAGTGGGAAAGGAAAA
Organism: Globisporangium camurandrum; assembly: GCA_023337595.1. NCBI lineage: Eukaryota > Oomycota > Peronosporomycetes > Pythiales > Pythiaceae > Globisporangium > Globisporangium camurandrum. The sequence continues at coordinate 12,248 of JAADXH010000202.1, forward strand.
CCACTCGATGCGACGAAGCGGGACTTTCGCAACAACCGCTTCGATTCCCATCCGGGCGTCCCGACGGTCGTCGTCGGTCCCGGCGGCACGGGCTCGAACGACGAAGACAACTTTGCCATGCTCAGTATGCACGAGATGGTCATGAACTCGGACCGACCGCGCGCAAATACGTTCCTCGCAGCCCTCGCAGCGCGGAACCAGGCGGCGACGGCCGCTGCGACATCTACAACGACAAACAAGCACGACCGCGCGACGCCGGTCAACTACGTCGGGCCGCTGTGTCAGCAGAGCTTCCAGCGCAATGCGATTCCGCTCGACTTGGCGCGCAGCGACGCAGCGAGCAGCAGCACCAGCAGCGACGCCGATAGCAGTCAGCAGACGCCGCTGGCGAGCGACTACAGCGACATGAACACGACGCCGCTGCCGTTCGACGACGCATCGCATCGACTCAAGCCGACGTCGCACATCATGTTCAACGACATTCAGGAGGACGAAGTCGTCGACGACCAGAGTTCGTTGCGGCGACGACCGGCCGCTGACCTCACGGAGGTCTCGCAGCGCATCCGGGAGCACGCGAACCAGATGTTACGCGACCTCCAGGCGGCAGAAGCAAACTCGAAGCGCGCGGCAGTCCCGAAGATGACAGCAGCCGATCTGAATGCGTCGATGGTCGTGGAGAAAGGACCGCAGTTGACACTGAGTGACCTCGGGTCGGTCCAACAGAGTCTGTATCGCTACTCGGAGGACTCGAACTACGACTAGAGCGACAGCGTATAATGTAGCAGCACGTCCGATGGAAGGGGGTGTTTTGCCACGTCAGAGAGGCTTTTGTGGATCGCGTATGTGGGTCGCTCGATTGGACGTTCGTGTCGATTGTGTTGGGTTTGTACGAATTACGACAATCTGAAGAGCGTCAAGAGTACTTTATGAGCATCAGAGCGATGGACGTACTGTAGGAGCTTTTGCTGCAGCATGCAAAGCAGTAGGAGAATGGAGAGAGATGGGTGTAGAATACAACGATTTGCAACAAGTGCATGAATTCACTCCGTGCGTCTGTACGTTTCTCGTAGGTTCTCTTCGTTGCCAACGTTGTTCAAGGGCAGATCATGTACAAATAGAGATATAGATAGAGTGGGAGAGTGTGTGATAGAGAACGATGGAGTTGGTTATTAAGAGAGTCGAGGAGGAAATGAGAGGAAATATCAATTAATTGTAAAATAGTATTACTCTTGACATTGCGTACTTAGTACTAATTTAGGTCCGTCGATGGAGCTCATTCATTGCCAATCAAGCCAAAAGACACACACGTTTTCGTCACCACATCGAGCTTGACTTGCAAGACTGGCACCGCTCGTGCATACGCAACGACACACACATATCACACACTCACCAATGGCATCGCTCAACGACGACGAGCTTGAACAGAACTGGACGGCCGAGGCTGTCGACGTCTCGGACGACGACGAAGTGCTCTCGGCTGGCAGCGAAGACGAGTTCGAAGAGGAGGCGGAGCTCGAGCTCGCGACAACAAAGCGCAAGCGCAGCGACAAGAAGCAGCAGGACGAGGTCGATGTTTCTATGGACGCTGACAGCGATGGCGATGACGATGCTGACGCCGATGCTGATGCTGGCGAGAAGCGGCAAAAGGCAGCGACTGGCGCTGTAGTCGCCAAGAAACAGCCAAAACCGAGCAAAGGGATGCACAAGATGACGTCCGCTGAGCTCTTCAAGATCCTCAACGACTTTTACGCCAAGCAGCGCGGTGGGCAGATGACGACACTCGAGCTCGCAGAGGGCTTGAACGGTGCGTAGATGCGCTTGATCGTCTGGGTGACGCGCACGTGCGTCTGGTGGGTTGGCTGGCTGGCGGAATGTGCACCTGTGTGACTGACTGATCTGTTTTCGTGCGCATGTGTGCTGCTGTATTTGTACCCTTAGAGTCACACATTGTCGCTGCAAACCGCGGGAAGCACACGCTCGAGCTGCTGCCGTCGTACATCCACCACTTGATGCCGCGCTGGAAGCACGAGTTCCTCGGTCGCGGCAAGAAGCTTGACCTGAGTCCGTACTTTATCATCCTGAGTGGCTCCGCGCTGCGTTGCGTCGAAGTGCTCAAGTGCGTTGACTAGTTTGCTGACTGACTGATTCACTGATAGACAAAACAAAACAGACGGACTAACGCACGCTGTTGTGCTCTCCCTCCCAGACACTTGAGTTCGTTCAAGTGCAAGATCGCCAAGTTGTTTGCCAAGCACATGAAGGTCGAGGATCAAGCCGATAGTCTCGCGATTGCGTTCCATCCGATCGCGGTTGGAACACCTGCGCGCGTGAAGAAGCTCCTCGAGGTGAACGCCCTGTCGCTCCAACACACGACGTACGTGATCTTTGACATGGAGAAAGACAAGAAGAACATGACGCTGCTGGAGCTCAAGGACACGGCAAAGGAGACGGCCGAGTTGTTGCAGTTTCACTTGCTGCCGCAGCTGCACAAGTCAACCAAGATGAAGCTCGTGTTGTATTGAGCAATGGCGTTAGACATGTGTACGCATCATAGTGTGTGTAGAGAGAGAGAGACGCAGTAATAGCAATGACGACTTGTGGATTCGTGACTATGCAATAGAGAGAGAGAGAGAGAGAGAAAGGCAGTTGTTCTAACACACAAACAGTAGCAGGATCTAAAAGTGCCGGTTCAAAAAGCTCATGCACGTCTCGAACGCAACGAACGTCACAGCGTTTGCTGGGAACGACCGAATGAGCGACGGCGAGATGCCGCGCACGAAGCGCGCGGGGCCGCCTTCGTTGTACAGCTGCCGCACGCAGTCGAGCGTCCCGCGAAAGCGCGGGTGCGTGAGGCTGTCGGCTTGCATGACCGACTTGACCGTATCGACTGGAAATACGACGACCCAGTACATGAAGCCCGCGTAGCCACCCGCAAGTGCGATCGCTTGGTACGTCCGGACGTGCGCTTTCTCGGCGCTCAGTGGCGTCGACGCGCTGTGGACAAACTTGTCGATCAGAAACTCTTTCGCAAACTCGTACGCCATAAAGTACGCCGTGTTCCCGAGCATCTCGCGCTGTGCGAACGGCACGACGCCGCGGTACATGCCACGCACGCCGCCTTGGCTGTAGACCTCTTTGACGCACTGCCAGTTGCTCACGCGCGTGCGGCTGTGCGCGTGTTGCGTCTGTGGGAGAGGCGATGTTGTTGGTACGATCAACATCCAACAGCAAGGGGTCAGTCGCTAGTCGAAGCAACACACGCACACACACGCAAACGCACCTGCATGCGGATCTTGATGATCTCAAACGGCGTGTACATGAGCGACTCGGTGAGCCCGGTCGACATGCCAGCGGCAATGAGCCCAAACTGCGGCTTGTTGTCAAACACAAAGTTGTTGTAGAAGTACCGGTACTGCCCCATGAGCCCAAACAACAGCGATGCGCTGTACGAGAAATGCAGGATGGATGGTAAGCGCGTGTGTGCAGATCACGAGCAAACAACGCATGCAATTTCGGTGGTGCAGCAGCATGCAAGTGCGCACCTGACAGCCGAGCGGAAGACCTGCGGCAGTGCGCCGCGGTAGAGCGAGCCGACGCCGCCTTCGCGTATGCTCTTTTGCATGCAGTCGAAAGGCCCGGTGAACGCACTCGCCTTCTCAGTCTGCATGCGCGCCTTGACGGTTTCGAGCGGGTAGCCCACGAACGCCTCGCAGCCGCCAGCGACGATGCCGCTGACAAAGTTCTTGGCGGTCACGACTGCGAGCGACTGTTCTTTGTGCCCGTCGATCACGGACGCCGTGCTCGGATCCGTTGACGCCATCACGGCCGGCAGCGTCGAGTCCATGGTTGTTGCGACTGAAAGCGCGTGTGAGTGCACAATGCGCGTACAAATGGTCGTCAAATGAGCGCTGTTCGATTTTGGCAAGTACGTCATGATTGGCTGCGTCCTTGGTAGATTCAACCCCTAATTTTATCACTAACGAACTGATTTGCTCATCGAAAATAAACTTGAACTGTATTATTGTAAATCAAATATTAGCTGTGAAATCACGTCAATCACTTATCCGCGCAACTTCGACAAGCGCGACGAAGCAGCATGATGCGCCGCAGTGCTGGAGGCACAGGTGGTGCAACACGCGGCAACGCAGCATCTGGATTCGTGTCGCCCGAAGCAGCAATCTTTCAAGAAACGCTTGCTTGCGACCCAACTGAAGCGATGCGCTGGCGATCGTCGAAAACGCATACCGCAATCGCACTTCAAGCGCACGATGGCAGCGTCGTCCATGAGGGCTACCTCGTCAAGAAAGGACATGTTTTGCGGACGCACAAGGAGCGATACTTTGTGCTGCGGCAACATACGCTCAGTTACTTTCGCGCCAAGTGGGGTGACAAGAAAGCAAAGCCCACACTGCTGCCAGCGTCGCTCAAAGGCGTGCTGGAGCTCGCTGCGACGGACATCGTCACGCCCGCGCCACACTCGGATGTGTGGTTCCGCATCCAGAAACTTGCTGATGCCGATACGAAGAGCTACAAACTCGATCTCAAAGGTACGAGCGCCTCTCAAGAGCATCTGTGTGCACACGCGCTGCGTGTCTACTTCATCGAGGCTGAGTGTGTGTAAATTGTATCTGCTTGCATGCGTGTACGATCACTGCGACGCAGCTACGAGTGCAACTGAGCGCCAGCAATGGATCGACGCAATACGCAGCGTGTGCAGAGTACGTTCATTGGTGCTTTGCATTGTTGGAACGATAGCAATTGCGTATAGTCCAACCTGCTCACGCTCTGATACTGTGCTGTCCATCTCAACTAGACGACGCTGCTTGTGAAGCAGCAAGCAATGCTCGCAGCAAGTGCACGACTCCACCGCAGCCGCGATGCGACGATCATTGCAACGCGCATCACGACGCTGCCGTCGCTCGTCGACACGATCGTCGCAGGCGACGCAAAGACACAGGCGCTTGCCGATCTACGTGCGTCGTTTGTGATTCTGCACGAGCTCGTGCTGCTACAACAGCTCGTCGAGGCGATCAAAACAACGTGGGGTCCGCCTGCCGAGTGGTCAACCGAGCAATACCAAACGCTCGTCCAGAGCATCAGCTTGGCGCACGAGACTGCGGGGACAGCACTTGTTGCAAGCAGCAATGCGATCGTCGCAGAGGCGTTTGCGCTGCGCTACGCGTTTGAAGAAGTCGCAACAAACCAGTCAAAGCTCCAGCAGCTCCGGGACGCGCAGCATGCGACAGCAGATGTCGTATTGTCAGACCCACAGGATCCACTAGCGACGCCGACCGCGCGCCGAGCGTCTGGGACATTGCCGCCCACGCCACCGCGTCTGCGCTGTCCGACAATTTACAGCTACTACTCGACGTTTGAGCAGCTGTCGCTCATTACGACGAATGGTCAGGACGACAACGACAGCAGCACGATTGCGTCCGATAGTGCAGCGCTCCCACCACTGACGCCGCGCAGTGCGACGCTCGCCAAGTACGCGCACTTGTACCTCGAAGACGATGTGCGGACGCGCAAGCCGTGGAGTTGGGACCGCAGCAAAGGCGACGATTTGATAGATGGGGAAAACAGCAGTCGATCGAGCCTCCAGCACGTGACGGCGCAGCTGTGTGATCGCTATGCAAACGACAAGATCTACACGCTGATTCACGACCACTCGATGGTGCTAATAAATCCGTATCGGATCCTCCAGACGTCGAAATTCACGTCGATCTACGACGAACACGTCGTCCTGACGTATGCGCTGACGCCGCGTGCGTTGACGCAATTGGCGCCGCATCCGTTTGCAATGGCAAAACACGCGCTCTTGCGTTTGTTCTATGCGCCGCGCAGTCGTCGAGACGTTAGTGTGCCTGCACTGACGCGAATGCGATCGCAGTTGCTGCTGCTGAGCGGCGAGAGCGGCAGTGGGAAGACGGAGCTCGCAAAAGAGCTGCTCAAGTACGTTGTGTTGTCAGCGCAGCCAACGGCGTTGACTGCAGCTCAAGGGCGCTGTCGGCCGCGCATCCAGTTGTTTACAAGCTCGACAAAGAGCACGACGCAGATGCGGACGGAAGAGACGCGGACGATGGCGCTGTTGGCGGCGAAAGGCATCGACCAGTACGAGATCGTGCTGCTGGATCTGTTTCCCGACCGCTGGAGTGAAATGACGCGCGTAAGCAAGAGCAAACGGATTCCACAGGTTCATATTGATGGATTGTTCTTTGGGTTCTACGAGACGCTCGAGCGCTTGGAGGACGAGGAGCAATTGCGCATGTACGTGACGAATCCACACGCTGCACACAAGTTGAGTACTGTCTTGGATGCGAATATCCTTCTCGAAGCATTTGGGAACGCTGCGACAGCAACGAATGCGAACTCGTCGCGTTTTGGCAAAGTGACGACGCTGTCGATTGCGTTTGGCCGCCACCCGAGTGCGTATCAGATCGTCGGGTGTCGCCTCGATCCGTTTTTGCTGGAAAAGTCACGTGTCACGAGCGCTCGCGTCGATGCTGCTGCTGCGTTCGAGACAAATCCACAGCCGACGTCGGATACAAACTTTCACGTGTTTTACGCACTTGTCGCAGGCGTAAATGTACCAAACGCATCGCCACGCGTGCGGCTGCTGGCGAAAGATTTGCGATTGGACGGCGCAACGAGCGCGTCGTTTGCGTTCCTCGGCACGCGCCAGCAGCGTGCGTTCTCTGATAACGTATCGACAGCAGCTGACGATGCGGTGAAGAAAGACGTTGAGCGGTGGCAACACGTCGTTGAGGCGCTCAAATCAATGGACGTCGCTGCGGACGCCCAGTGCGCGCTTTTTCAAATCCTGAGTGCGATTTTGTGGCTTGGCAACGTGGAGTTTGTCTATGACAACAGCACAAACAAACTTACAGTCGCAACGCTGTTGGATGGACCTGCAGCAGCAGCAGCAACAAACGTCGTTGCGCTCTTGGGTCTTGACTCGGTTGCGTCGCTCGAGCAGCTGCTAATGACAAAGCACATTGCAATGGCATCGACGGGCGAATCGTTTGACGTCGTTTTGGAAAAGGGACAAGTGACGCATCGACGCGATACGTTCGCGCGTTTGCTGTACGAGACGGCATTTACGTATCTCATCACACTCATGAACGACGCAACGCGTGTCGATGCGGCGCTGGAGAACGATGGTACAAACAATCGGCAGGAGCTCTATGCGCTGCAGCTCGTCGACGTGTTTGGGTTTGAGAATTTGCCACGCAATTCGCTCGAGCAGCTCTGTATCAACTATCTGAGTGAGAAGCTCTTTGTGATCGAGCAGCAGGTCGTTGCTGCTCACTATAGCAGCAGCACTAGCAGCAGCAATAGCAGTGACGTTCAGGCACTTGATGTGTTATATCTGTTCGAACATCCACTCGGTGTGTTTGCGAGCCTCGAGGAGCTCACGATGCTCCACCAGAGCGAGAACGAGAGCGCGCAGCAAGCGACGAAAAAAAACGAGCTGCTCGTGCGGAATTTGTACGCACGCAACGCCACGCGGTTGCTAAACGCGCCGCGCAGTGGCACCCACACGTTGTTGTTTACGGTCCCACATGCGCGCGCGTCCGTTACGTACGACGCTGCTGGGTTTGTTGCAAAGAACTCAGACTTTGCGCACATGAGTCTCCTCGACGGGTTGGAATTGTCGACGAACGCTCACGTGCGCGCGCTGCTGGCGACTGTGAAGCGTGGAGCTGCAGCAATTGCAAACGCACCACACAAGAAGGAAACAACAGCAGAAACCAACGCCAGGAGCCTCACGAGTCAGTTTCGCACACAGATCCATATGCTGGCAGCTCAGGAGAGCGGTAACGACGTGTCGATGCCGCTGTTTATGCACTGCATTCGTCCGAACGACGCGCATCGACCTGCGATTGTCGACTCATCGATCGTCGAGCGGCAACTGCAGTCGCATCGGCTGGTGCCTCAGGTCGAATTGGGATATGCGCATCAGCACGCGATTGCTTTATCAACAGCACCAGCGTACGTTGCGATTACAATGCCGATCAGTTTCTTTATGCGTCGGTATCGGAGTTTGTGGACGAGTCGACTGGACGTGAGCGATACAGATGCCATCCACCAATGCATTGAAGCACTGTTGAGTACGAACGATGCGCCGTCGTACGCATCTGCAGCGACGCAGCGCACTGTCGTCGTCTCGGATTTGGGTGTGCGCTTCGCATCCGTTGCGACTGTTGAGTGTCTCGATTTGCTGCTCGAAGTGCGACAGAGCGAAGCTGCCGTGACGCTCCAGGCGTTTGCGCGCATGCTCGCGCACCGTCAAGCGTTTCGCACGCAGCAGCAGTCGCGCCAGAGCCTCGTGCACGAACTCGTGGATCTCTACGGCGCAAACAGCATGCAGAAGATCGAGAAGATCGTGACGAAATACGCCCACAACGAGAGGGAGCTGCGTGCCAAGATTGCAGTGAAACAGCGCACGCTGCGGCAAACGAACGACGAGATCGCGCAGCTCGCACAGGATCTCCAGGATCTCTGTCTCTCGCACGACAACAGCAGCAGCAGCAGCAGCAGCAGCGGGTTGCAGGTCGAGACCGTGAACGAATTGCTGGCAAACGCACATATCTGCGCACAGCTGCAGCAGAACGAGCGCATCGTCGCTGCGCTGCGCGACATGAGCCTGGATCCGAATGTATTGCCATCGCAGCTCGCAGAGCCTGCGCTGCGTGCGTTCTACCACGACGTCGTCGCTGTGCTCAAGGACAAACGAGCGCACGCAACTTTCGTGGCATCAGCACCAGCGATAGCGCCATCAACACCAGGAGCAAACATAGGACTGTCGCTCGACGAGCGCATGCAGCGTCTCGTGGCGCACAACCTCGAAATGTGGAAAGCAGCTGCACGCAGCGACGCGTGGAGTGCACATTGCGACACGCTGGACGAGATTGGTGACGAGCCGGAGATGCTCGTGTTCCATGCTGACGACGCTGCGTTTGTCGCGATGCTCGAGTCGTTTGTCGCACATCTCGAAGCGCAACTTGCGACCAACGAGCAGCAAGAACAGGAAGCAGCAGCGCTTCAGCAGACGCAAGCGCACGCAGCAGCAGTGCAAACCGAGCTGCTCGAGATGCTGCTGACCGTTGAGCTGAACGAACGCTTGATGGCCGCCATGCGCGACGACGCGTACTTTGTCCAGGCACTTGAGCATCCGGTGCTGATTGCGAGCATGCAGCAGGTGCGACTGCGTTAATGTGTATTGGGATGTTGTGCTGGCGGTGTCCGATAGTAGAGGCACTGACATTTGGTACGGGTGGACCTATGTGACTGTGTGGATTCGATCCGATCTATTCAGTTTGCCACGAATCGCGATGGCTTTGGCGCCCATGGTGGTTTGGAGAATCCGCTCGTGCGCGACTTCTTCTTGCGGCTCATCAAACTCTCGCGTACGTGTTTTCGTAGTTGTGAGCTGACTGACAGGCGGGTTGTGTTAACAGACACTCTGATCGTGTGCGCTGGCAATATAGTGAGTGTACAGGCGGCGCAAGAACTATAACGCAGCAACAGCAGTCACATCAATGAAGCAATTGCAACACGCTCATCATCGTCATTTCTCTCTCTCTCCATGTTGATTCGTTCGTTACAAGTCGCACTCCAGAACCAGCGAGCAGCTCCCACGTGCCTCCTCCACTTCAACTCACGCCTCACATGTATGCGCACTCCCTCTGACGCACCATCCTCCACGCTGCAGCAACAATAGCCGCACGTCCGTCTTCCTCCACTGTCTAATATCTGAAGAACAGCCCCGTGTCCTTCGGTTGCTCGTCCTTCTGTGGCAATCCAGTCGCGCCGACGTCGCGCAGCGTCTTGAAGCGCAGCTTGTCGGCCTCGACCTGTTCAAATGACTTGTTCGTCTCCTCTGCGTGCACGAGCGACAGTTCTGCGTACTCGAGCGCCGTCATCTTCATGAACGCAATCTCTTCGGCCGACAGGTCGCGCAAGTAGCGCGCAGGGACGCCGGACCAGAGCTGGCCCGATGGGATCTGCTTGCCGTACGTGACGATCGAACCGGCCGTGACGATCGACTTCTCGCCCACGACAGCGCCGTCGAGCACCTGTGCGCCCGTGCCGATGATCACGTCGTCTTGGATCGTACACGCGTGGATGATCGCCGATGGGCCGATCGTCACGTTGCTACCGATCGACGTTGGGATGTCCTTGTGGATCTTTGCGACGTGCACGACTGCCTGGTCCTGGATGTTCGTGTTCTCGCCGATCGTAATGTGGTTGACGTCCCCTGCAAGAATAGAAGGTTGCAATACATTGAGCGTTCACAACGAGCAAACAACGTAGACAACAGGAGCACATCTACGCTAAAACGTACCTCGGACCGTGGCGCCGTACCAGATCGAACTGCCCTTGCCGAGCTTCACGTCGCCGATCACCGAGGCGTTCGGTGCGACGAACGAACCAGCAGCGAACGTCGGGCGACGGCCGATGTTTGCAACCGCACGCGTCGACGGGTTCACTGTAAGTGCGAGGGCATGCGACACAGCATCCAGTACCGACGAGCATACACGCACAGGCACATAGAAAGTCACATAGACGAGTGAGTGTGAGCGCACGAGCATGATCGCATCGCACATGATCCACCGCCCTCTTTTGCAATACGCGCAGCTCTCGACGTACAGTGCTCGGTGTACGTGAGCGCGCCTTCGAGCGAGACGCCGACGCGGTCGAGCGACTGGCCCATGGAGCGGATCGCCTTGCCGAGTTGGTTCCACATGCTGCTGCTCTTCACTCGATCGTCGTCGTCAGTGGTTCCGCTGGTCTTGTGTTTGGCCTCCCTTGTTTTGCTGTTTGTGGCTTGCTGGCGACTTCAAAATATAGCTAGTATATATTATTTATCGAAAATATAAACTTGACACAACTCATTTTGCGTAAAGATGCAACCACGACGCGAGATGATCGCGGAGTACGACTACTCGGTGCGCGTCAATCTCGCGAGCAGCGCGCTCTGTGGCGGCGTGCGCGCACCATCAGTTGCACTCAAGCTGCAACTACAATCCAACGACAACGACACGAGCAGCAATGCGAGCAGCCAGCGCCAGGTGAGTAATAGATTCTTCTCTGCAAGATCGTACTCGAGATGGCTTCTTGGTGTCATCGACGGCACACTCTCACGCTTGCATCGCTGTTTGCGTATAGGTCATGCTGGAGCTCACACCCGACCAGCTCGCAGCGTTGCTCCACGACTTTGCGCGCATCAGCAAGGTGCGTACGCTGCTTGCGATTGCACTTTTTAGCATGACATGCGGTGCTCATGTCTCGTGCATCTGATGTCACACAGGAGCTCACGCGGTGAGAACATGAGCGACTTGCGCACCAGCAAACAATCCATCCATTTACACGACACATGTACCATCAGCAAGTGGGTATTGCGTATGTATTAGCAGTCGCGGTTCTCTCACACGCAGGCGACGAACCAACACATCTAAACTATTCTCTCGCTACTCTTTCCTAATCATGCTCATCCATTGCGGCACTGCTGCTGCTGGCACTTGCCGTACTGTCCACAGCCCATAACCTGCCTTCTCTCTCTTTCGTTCTCTCTTTCTCGATCACTCGCTCTCTCTCTCTCTTTTGTTCTCTCTCTCGCTCTCTCTCTCTGCTTAATCGTCCATGAAGAAAAAGTTGCCCGTTGCTTTCTGCTCGACGTCCTTGACTGAATTGTACTTGTTGATCCGCGGTCGGAAGTTCGACGGGTCTCGCCGGAACGTAATTTCCAATTGCTTCAGGAACGAGTTCATGCCGGACAGCAGACTCTGTGGCGACCGCGCAGTACACTCGACGCCCGGTCGGCCATCGTACACAACGACGCGATCCGCGAGGTACGTCGCCATGATGAAGTCGTGCTCGACAACAAACGCAGTCTTCTTCGAGTGCAAGATGAACCGCTTGATGACTTTCGCTGCAATGATCCGCTGCTCCGAGTCGAGGTACGCAGATGGTTCGTCGATCAGATAAATGTCAGCAGGTTTGCCGAGACACAGCACGATCGCAACGCGCTGGAGCTCGCCGCCAGACAAAAACGGAACTGCTTGGTCAATGATGTTGTCAATGTTCAATGGTTTCGTCACGTCGGTTGCAAATTGCGGGTGGACGATCGATTCACGGATGCGGCGATGAAGCAATTCGCGCACAGTGCCTTGGAACTTTGGTGCGATCTTCTGCGGTTTGTACGAGATCGTCGACGAGTCGTAGCGCAGCGCACAAGCGTCGAGCGCATCCTGGTCGTCAGCTGCTTCAGCGGCTTCCATCTCATCGCTCTTCAAGAGCCCTGCGAGCATGCGGATGAACGTCGTCTTGCCAGTACCGTTCTCGCCCAACATACAGATAATCTCCGAGTTCGTAAAGTCCCCCGTCTCAACGTGCAAAACAAACGCAGTCTCTTTCTTCTTCGACACCATCGTCTTCGTCATGTTCGGGTACGTAAACACGTTCTTCGAGTCGCCGTCGTGGCTCGAGAGTTCATCTGCAGTCTGTGCGACTTTGAACGTCAGTTCTTCATGGCGGAACCGCAAGTTTTCCGTTGGGACGAAGCCAGCGAGGAAGATATTGATGCCTTCGCGGACGCTGAATGGCATCGTCACGACGCCGTATGCACTCGGGGTGCCATACAGCACGCAAATGTAGTCCGACAGGTAATCCAACACGCTCAAGTCGTGCTCGACGCAGATCACGTACGACCGACCGGCTGCATCGACCATCGAGCGGATCACGAGCGCTGCTTTCAGCCGCTGGCGGACGTCCAAGTACGACGACGGTTCGTCAAACATGTAGATATCGGCTTTCTGGACCGCGACGACACCGATTGCAAACCGCTGGAGTTCCCCACCCGATAGATTTTCAATGTCGCGCTCCTGGACGTGCGACAAATCCAATTCCCGCAAGAAATGGTCGAGCATGTCGGGTTTCTCGCACTTTGCGGCCAAAATGTCGCGCACGGTGCCTTTCACGGCTTTGGGGATCTTGTCGACGTACTGCGGCTTCGTAATCGCTTTCAGGTTGTCTTCCAAGATGCGCGTAAAGTAGTTCTGGAGCTCCGAACCACGAAAGTGCGTGAGGATCTCTTGCCACTCGGGTGGGTTGTCAAACTTCCCCAAGTTTGGCTTCAGTTTGCCAGCGAGGACGCGCAGCGCAGTGGATTTACCAATCCCGTTCGTCCCAACTAGACCGAGGACTTGGCCGGGACGTGGCATCGGGAGCCTATTCGGGTGGCAATAGGCGCCAATAATCGCGTCAGTACTAGGACAAACGACAGCAGAGACGATCGCGAAACGCACCGGTGGAGCTTGAACGTATTGGCGCCATAGCGGTGCGTCGTGTTGCTCTCGAGGTCCTTTGGTAAGTTGATGATGTTGATCGCTTCGAACGGGCATTTCTTCACGCAGATACCACAACCGATGCAGAGCGACTCGGAGATGAACGCAACTTTGCTCTTTGGGTTGACCTCAATACAGAGCTTGCCTGTTGTGAACGATGAGAACGAGGGCGAAAGTGTGTGAGTAGGTCTCAAGCGCTGTATGGGTTACGGGACAATAGATGCACGAACGCACCCATGCGCACGACTGGACAGGACTTTTTGCATTCTTGGCGACACTTCTTTGGCTTGCACTTGTCCGTGCTGACGATTGCGATACGCGTGAGCTTGTCCGACATGATGCCTCCTGCTGCTCCTGCTGCGAGCCGTCGATGTGGCTGCTGACTGCGTCGGTGGCGCTGCTTTCGTGGTGTGTTGGCGAATAACTTGTCTAATCGAAGGGAAGCGCTTTTGAGCCAGCCAAAATGGGGATTTGATGTGTGCACACGAATTTCCGGGGGTCCAGCAAAGTCAAATAACATCAGGTTCAGTGTACTTTGCTCGAAATATGTCATAAAGCACGCACACAAACTCTATTTGTCACTTCTAACATAGCTTGTGCCAGTTCTTGCAGGCTTTCCAGTATGCCTGCATGTGGCTGTTGCCCATGTACGTGTGCAGCAGTCAGTCAGCCGTCCATGCAAGTCGGTCACGTTCGTCGTTCACGCACGTTGATCTGCAAATAGCAGCGCAGTTACTTAAAGTACCTTCCGTACAAGTTTGTGTGCGATACAGTACCAATAGACCGCGACTACAGTAGAGCACGTGAATGAACGCATACACCAGTAGATCAAAGTACGCAAGTAGTATAAAGATGCATGTCTATCGATTCACTTTCGCTGCTGCTGTTGCCGCCGGACTGCCTACGCCAGTACTAAAAGCGGGGGTGCTTGCGCGCCTGCGCACTTGCACGCCTGCCTACTTCTCGACAGCCCTCCTGCCGCCATCAGCGTTTGCGAACCACGACGTCGTGGACTGTTTTTAACTTACTGATCTAACACCATGGACGACGCACCGCTCTCTTTCGCAGCGTCCTTGTGCATCGACGACGCAACGTTGAGCTGCGCCTCGTCCTTGAGTCCCACGGCAGCCGGCTCGATGAGCTCGATGTTCTGCTCGAGTTCGCGCAAGTCGCGCTCCTTCGCAAAGCCCTTGCTCGCTTTCATGCGGTTCTTGTAGAAACGCTCCTCGCGCTTCTCCTTGATCTGCTGCACGCGCTCCATTGCGTGGATCGTCGCACCCATGAGCTCGCGGTCGTACTTGACGGCGCGGTTGCGGACCTTCTCAAAGTCAAACGTCGTGTCGAGCGCCATCTCCTTACCGGCGGCTTTGCGGAACGACTTGGTCCATTTCACCTTGCGCGGGTTGCGCTTGCGGTTAAAGTTCTTGTGGCACTTGGAACGACAGAAGCGGAAGATCTTGCTGTCGTTGCGCACGAACGTCATGCCGTGACCCGGGTACACCGGGCTCGAGCAAAAGTAGCACGTGTTGATCCGCATGGTGCTGACGGTTGCGACGGACTAGGCGAGGAACGTGTGTGTGTGTGTAGTGCGCTGCTGCTGTGTGGGTGCTGCGACTGCTACAATTGACAGTCGAGATGGTGTCACGCACTGTTTCGTTGCGCGTTCTTACTTGCTGCCTTGTCGAGAGCGAGTTGCGTCCTGGAACTGTGTGAGCTCGATTTGCGTCAATCGCGTCGTTCGCGCTCGTCCAATGCTTTTGCACAATCAAAATATTTAGAAGTTAAAAATATCGCTGTGTTTTTTATAAACTTTGTAGGCTTCACTTTTACAGTCAAATTGCTTTACGTTAGCAATATATATAAATACATTTGTTGAATAAATACGTGGTAATGTTCCAGACACAGTGAGCAAGATACATAGTGCACGGACTCTTGTCGAACAACAACTCAAGTCGGAGCTACTCGTGCTTGCCTGTCTACTGAAAGCCGACGTTGCGCATCTTTTGCCGTTGAGAGTAGATAGCACCTCTCAGCCTACACATCTCAGTTCTGCTTGAAAGCATCGGCAACGATCGCGGCGTACTTGACTGTGTTGAGCGACTTGGTCTGGTGCGCCATGGCCGACGACACGCACGCGATCATGACTGTGCGTGCCGCAGCGTGGCCGTGGTCGAGCAAGAACGGCTTGAGTACCATCGTTAGTTTCGAGTTTCTGAATGGAATGTGGCTTACGTCAGTCGCTTGCGCGAGGCGGCGCACGCATTCCTTTAGCGCTAGCAAGCTCGCGTTTATCTCCTTGGCTTCTTTCATCTCCCGAGAGCTCCGCGCGAGGCCCTCGCCAGTGTACTCGGCACCCGCGAGATCGACAAACACGAGCGCGCCGCCCGAACACTGCGCCTTGAGCTCAGTCACTTGCGCTCGGGCTGCTGCTAGCACATCTTCTGCGTTGCGCACCTGCGCTTGCAGCTCACTCAAACGCGCTTCGTCCTCAGGGCTCGTTACAGCGCCACTGAGGGCGTATTTCCCGCTGGCTGATGGAACATAGAGCTTGGTCTGGATCGCAATGTACAAATCGTCGCGAGCTTTCCCGACAGGAACGACTTGCGACTCGGCGATAACTACGTCCCGGCGTGCCTGCGCAAGCTCAGGCGTCACGACCTCGAGTTCCAGCACGGCGTGGGACCGGCTGCTCTGTTCGTGCAGCTCTGAAGTGCCTTCTGCGCGGAGCCCTCTGGCGTTCGCGATATGTGCGAGCATGGTGTCGGCATCACTGGCGTACGCAGCATTCAGCGACTGCGTGAGCACTTCGCCGTTCGGCCCCATGGTCGTTGCGCTGCGCACGTGGACAACGCCGTGTGCGTCTTCACGCACGAACCCCGGCTGGCGTGCGTTCAGCAGGTCGTACACCTTGCCGTTGTACAGCTCATAGAAGCGCATTTGCACGAGCAGCTCGGAGCTACTGGAGGCAAACAGGTCGCGGACCGCGCGCTGGCACACACCTTCGTCGATGTCATAGCCAAAGATCGTGTGCGTTTTGCCGCTATTTGTGTGTCCGTACGCAAAGCAGCAAGCCGTGGCGCCAGCACGCATCGCTGGCACAAGCGACTTGACTGCGCTCCCGTACGCACTGATGTTGTCAGTGGCGAGCACGCCGGTAAAATTGTCAAACCGCTTGCTCGCCACGGAAACGCACCCGGCCTCGAACGAATAGGCAATCGACTCGTCGCCCACCTCCGAGGCAGCAAGCGGTCGAGGTCGTATGAACACTGTAGTCATCGTTTTGTGCGTAATAGCTTTGCGTGTCAAAGTTGAAATGCGCAACTGAGTAAGGTTGTGTGATCTGATGTTCAAACGAAACGAAAGAAAAACGAATGCGTGTATTTAAGGTGAGAATGTTTGCACTAAAAAATTCGGCGTTTTTTAGAGCTAGATACAACGTGGTCCAATTTATATGTTTTTGATCAAGGTAAACCAAGTGTACCATCCTACCAACGCGTAACGTTGAATGAGATGAAGACGAGCGGACTCATTTTGTGTTAGCGCAGCCCAAGTACAGGCGGATCCAAAAGGGCGAACAACTGTAGCGTAGTATTACTATAATATATTCGAGTGGGAGAAAGTTCTTGCAAGGACCCCTGCTTGTCAGAGTCAAACTATGCAAGGATTCTACAGTCTGCGCGTTTCAGCTTCTTACTTATACTCTAACTACACATATTGTCGACAATTGATTTTGGCTACGCAAGGTAGAGCACAACGATACTGTATACTGTACATAAATGCAAATTAAATGAATGTGTGTATTTATCATGCGAATAGTTGCGCTCCATCCGAATTTCCCTAAATGTATACTTCGAATACATCATGTCACAAATTGCTGTAAAAAATGATTGCGGCTTATACAGACTATGTAGTCTTATTAGTACAAACATGCTCATTCTGTACGCGTTCACTTTGCACAGACTGCGTTAGTACCTCGTCGTCAATGACAAACAGCGACCGATACACAGATTAAGTTAATGCAAAAAGGCGCGAGATATATTTAATTCTTCCACCAATATAATTGCCTGGATTGATGTTTTCATGATTGTAGTGACCGCAATAACAATTTGCATAAACGTGTATGTGCATGTGTGCATACTTGCTGATGTAATGATTTATATCGCCGAACATTATTTACCAATAATGATAGCCTACATCAAAACAACAATATATGTGTTATCGCTACATAAAACAATCTATTCATAGTCATGTAAACAATATAAATGCAAAAATTCATCAACTTGCATACAAAATGCGAACACCACTGGCAGCTAATGATGCAGCACCGAGCAAGAAACAACAACGATGGGATCTCAGTCGAAGTTACAAAAGCCAAAAATGTTAAATAAACTCGAACACAATCACCAGGTTGGATAAGTGTCTCATAATCGAGTATTTATAAGTTCCTTTTAATATGTCCTGGAAGCCCATGTGGATCATATAGCCAAAATCATTATTAGAAGCTGGATATCCCTTCTGTGGTACTGAGTACGCTTATACAAGATAACTGTTTTAAACAAGTGCACGCAGTTGGTGTTGATCGCTTTAATTGCATTTGTTGTGCAGTACATTGTCTTCATTTCCTAACTAAATAACCGAGTGAAACTCCTTCAATCTAGTATTACTCTTACTAACCTGTGTTTTATTGAATCCAACAAAATTAATCAAAGATGAGTAATTTGTTGTTTATTACATGAGGGCTTATTCATGATGGGCATACATCTACATAATACTTATTCCGTTTTATGGCCAAACCTATTTCCTTCCTGGTCATGGTATATTGGAAGAAAGAAGTATGACGATGGATTTTGGTGTTCGACCTGTAAATGCAGCAGCTACTGCTACTACGACTTTCGTGTTTTACTCGTCTGGATACGCGATGTGACACATTTATTTGCGTCTTTTTGTATGCACACTACGCAAGCATGCATTTATCGTAGCGTTATAAACACCTACTTGTAAACGCCATAAACTCCTTCTCAAGTTCGTTATTATATGTCATGGATTCTGAAATATAAATCGCCGAGAATCATCATACAGGATCAATAATCGTAACTTGCTCACACAAGTACTAATCTGCTTCGAGTTTGTCGGGGCGAAAAATGATCTTCAAGTAATTTTGTACTATTGCCAAACATGTATCTACCATCATTGATAGCTAAAAGCTCAGTTCATTATCGATCATATTAACAAAATAGTTTTGTACATAGTTTTTTATCAATATGAAGTGCGGAACCATAAAGCACGCACAACGCAAATACCAGCAGCAGATCAATGATGCAAAACAAAGTAAGCAATGGCAAACATGGCATTTTGTCGAGGCAGCGGCTAAGCGCTTCTCCAGTTATTTGTTTTGCATCCACTCAAAGCCTCTATTGTAAATAATATTTAGTTTACACATAATTTGAAAAATTAAATCGAAATGTTTTTGCGCACAGCTATAAAAAACTGATATCTTTATGTGGACGACATAATGAACACAATTGCTTAAAAACAATGCAAACCTTCCAATTTGAAATTCGTAAAATTAAACTTCTGGATACGTTTATGTAATAGGTGTTGCAAAGACAACAATTATGTGTGTTCTGTTGATGTTATCAAAAATGATAAAGGTAGAGATTTTGTTGCTCGAAATTGAACGCTCTCCTATGATGTACGATATAAAAAGCAAATATCTATTTAGTGTAACTGGCAAAGGTATATTTGCCCTAGTAATGGTATTATTAAACAAGGAAGTATGAGAATATTTTTTTGTATTTTGTCATAAAATTCACTTGCTACTACTACGACATACAGTGCGCCTTATAATTATACGGACACTTGATTTTTTGAATAAAATGGCCAAAAATTAGGTTAGAAAACTCTCGTTGCATTCAAACGATGCGCAAAACAGAGCTTTATCAGCATCCAAAATGTGAGCTGATGGATCGCTACCAAAACATCACACGTTCAGAGTATCATTTTTGACAGAGTATGAAAAGAATGGGACGGTGCGGTAAAATTTGGTAAAAATGTATTTACGCTCCGCTTTTCACGGCACAAAATGGTTGGTTATGCTGGGCTCAACTAGACGA